>ML103406.1:0-37811 GCA_003697995.1 Taxidea taxus jeffersonii
CAGCAGAGGGGGGCGGGCGAGGCGCAGTTTTGCCCCCGGCCGCGGGCGGCGGCTCCGCGGGGACACGGCGAGTCCCGTGGTGCTCTCGCACTGCACGCCGTCCGGGCGGCCGCGGGGGGCGTCGCGTCGCGCCGAGGGCTGTGGCGGCGAGGCGGGCGGTGCGCGGGAGCCGCCTCCCCCCGTGCGCGGCCCGGCGCGTGGTACATCCCGCTGCTTCATTTCCCGTGCGCGGCCCGGACGCCGCTTCCTTTCCCCCGCCGTCCCGGGCCGCGAGCGCTCCTGGCTGGTCGCCGCGTCCTTGGCAGGCGTGAGTACCGCAGCCCGCGCCCGGAGGGGCCGCACGCGCCGCGGAGACCCCAGGGGCCGGGGCGGGGTGCGCCCGCGGCTCTGCGGCGTCCGTGCGGGCGGCGTGCGGGCGGAGGGCGCAGGGAGGCGGGGCGCGCGGGCCACGTGGCCGGGCGACCCTGCCGCAGCCTCCGGGCCCCGCCGCAGCGCCGGCGGGGGGACAGCGGCCGCGGGGTGGGGGGCAGGAGCCCCTCCTTTGTCAGCGGCGCTCGTCGGGTACCTGCCGCGCGCCCGTCCTGCGCCTGGGGTCAGGCTCCGGCCCTCGTGGGGCCGTGGCGGTTTGTGGACGCGGGAGAGAGCAAGGACGTGTCTGCTGAGTGACTGGGAAGAAGCGCGCCGGGCTCTCCGAGCGGCCGGAGCCATGATTTGGATAAGGTGGCCTCGGCAGGAGGCGCCGTGGAAGCCGGTGTCCGAAGGGGTGTGGGTGATTCCTGCCCGAGACGCGGGCACTGTGAGTGCGGGGCAGAGGGAGGGCTCCTCCTGGAGCCATGGAGCTAAGGGGGTGGGGTGCGGTGGAGGCTGAGTGTCAGGGTTCCCAGAAGGAAGTGCACCCTGGAGCAAGAGAAACCGTTCGCTAAACTTGGGGGGGGTCCCCGCCCCAGGGGGGAGCACCTTATCAGTTGACCCTGGCCTGCAGCGGGGAGGGACAGGTCTTAGGCGGCGTCTGCTGGAGCGGTTCTGACACCCCGACCTTCCCTGGGTACCCTGAGCCTGTAAGTGTGCTGGCTCAGATGGGACCTGCTGCTTCCTGAACCTTCCGGGCCCAGCCCTGCGGATGGCATCGTCTTGCGGAGTGACTGACACATAGGCCTGTTACCGCTGTAGGACAGCCCGCGTTCTGGGCCTCCTGCCAGTCTTGGGGAGTGCCCTCCAGGCCACCGTTTACTTCTCTGGAGCGGAGCTTGCTGTGAGGTTCACCGCCAGGGGAGAGCCCTTGATGGGCCAGAGACAGCTGCCCTCTGGAGGGGCTGGTGCTGGGCCACCTCTGCAGCGTTGCTCCTGGGGAGCAGGGTGAGGTACCAGGGATCAGCACAGGTGGTCAAGTGGGCTTGACCCACATTTTTGTGACAGCGGCTTTCTTGATTTTTCTTTTTAAAGATTTACCAAAAAACAATTTTCGGCATCTGGTGCACTGGTATTTTTCGGGGGCTGCAGAAATGCTGGCAAGGGTGTGTGTGGAGCCCTAGTCCTGTGCTCGCAGCGTAAGAGGACATGTATGTAGGTGGTCACGCGGTGCTGGTGTGGTTTAAGACCCGGGTCCCCTGTTCTTTCCCTCCCTGACTCTGGCTTCCCTTCCCCACTTCCTCCGTCCACTGTGTGGGAGGCCTGGGGACGCACACGAGGACTCGAGTGTTTACTGAAAAGTTGGGGAAGCATGTGCAGTACTGGGGTCACTCTGAGGGACGGGGGTGCAGGGACCAGGCCGAGTAGCTTAGACCAGGCTCTGGCAGTGGAGACAGAATAGAGCGGACAGGCTATGGCATCGGAGGTCCGGACATTGTTGTGCCTGCCTGCGGTGATGTGGGCAGCTGCGGCGGGAGCCCTGAATCTGACAGCATAGGGGGGCCCCTTTCCTGCCGGTGGGACAGGTTGATGTTTCTAAGTGGGGTTTGGGGTTCCCCCGGCACAAGGCGGCATTCCTGCCTTGCACAGCTAGCCTCTGTGTGGAGCGGTGCCGTCCCCGCTCTGTGCAGCTGTCCTCGCGGACTCGGACATGCCAAGTGCTTGTCACTGTGCTTCAGACAGGGGAGGTACCATGGAAAGCTCCGTGGTGAAGCACTGGTCTGACTCTGGGGGCCCAGAAGAGATGAGTTGGCCTGCAGACACCCCCACCCCGTTCCCCGTAGGCCTCATGTCGGGTCTCACTTGCCCTGGAAGATGGGCTCTTTGAGTCCTGGGTGAACAGTTGGGGAGCTCTTCCATGTGTGACTGCTGGGGTGGTGTCCGGGGGCGGGGAGTGGTGTGGAGGGCAGAGCGGGGGGCGGGGGCAGCCCGTCCCAGAAACCTTCCCCAGTCACCCAGGCTCTCAGAGACCTACAGGCACTGGCACCTGGGTGGGCCCAGCCATGGCGGGCCACATCGTCCCTTTCCTTGAAGGCCCTCCAGTCAGGAGTGTCCTCTGGGGGTCTCTGCCGGGTTCCCTTCCCAGCTCTGAGAAGAGCTGTGCCTGCGCCTGGAGCATGGGTTCGAGTCCACATGGTGGTGAGTGTGGACGGCGCCTGGCTGGGACGGCGGAGGAGGAGGGGCCGTCTGTGGCCAGGACAAGCTCTACTGCTGGCTGCTTTTCTCAAAGTCCCCAGCAGCTGGGTGGGCTGAGATCCCCCGGGGCCTCCTGCACCTCCGGCCCTTGGGGCCCCCTGGGCAGCTGCGAGGGCCATGCCGGCTGGGAGCAGTGCAGGCGGCCGGAGGCACCGGGGCTGGGCCTGACCGGCGGCCACTCGGCTTTATTGCCGGGCGGGTGAGCGGGCAGGGAGACACCGGCAGTCCGGTTCACTTCCAGGAGCAGAGGGACACCTCAGGGCCCTTCTGCACGTTGGCTGTGGCGTTCTCAAGCCGTCCCGTGTCTCGCCCCGTCACTGGCTAGCCGGTGCTGTGCTGTTGGGAGAGACGGGAGGAGGGGGCCCACCTGTTGCTCGGCAGCCTGGGGTCCCCGCTGTGCGACCACACGCGCGTCTGGCTCCTCTGAGGGGATCGTTCAGACTTAAGCTTGCTTTTCTTCTACAAGAGATGGGTTTCCAGTTCCGCAGCTCTTCTCGGAACTGGGGAGCTCTCGGCGCGGGGGGATGGAGGCCGTGGGGGTGGGTGCTTGCATCTGAGAAGGGCAGGGGGGGCACCCTGCCCGCTGGTCCTCCAGTGTCCCCGCGGGGGTAGTTGGTCCCAGCACTGGCCTCGCTGCCTCTGGGTGACACAGCCAGCGGGAGTGGCTCACCACGGCCTGTGCTCCTGCAGGGTGGCGCGCGCGTGCGCGCGCACACACACACACACACACACACCAAGGGTCCCTGGAAGTCCCCGTCTGTCAATGACCCGATGAGTTCGTGCATCTGTATGTGGTGCAGAGTTCGTGCTGCAGAAAGGAGGCAGGGCTCCAGGGCTCTGGTGAGGGGGCTGCTGGGGGGATCCCAGGGCAGGGCCGGGTCTGGCTGCCTCAGCTCCTGGGCTGCCACCTCTGTTGGGTTTGGGGTGGGGCACAGGATGTTTCTGGCCTGTTTTCCCACCCGGGATTGGGCAAAAGCCCCGTCCTCGCACGCATGGCGAAAGGACTGTCTCGTTCACGCCTGGTGTGATGCAGCACGGGTCCGCGGCTGCTGAGGCCCGGGGACCACGCGTGGCTGTCTTGTGCCTTGTCCAGCAGTCAGGTGTTGAGGCGGCACGACAGTGGGGCTGGGTAGGGGTCCCCTGCACAGCTCCAGGGGGCACCGGGGTGCTGGCTGACCTCTCCACAGGTTGGGACAGGTGGGAGGGTGCTCAGAAGGCGTCCCCCAGGGCCTGCCTGGGCTCCGGGTAGCGGTGGCCCGAGAGGTGCTCATTTCAGGGGCAGCCAAGTGGGTGGACTCCGTCGCCTGCTGGGGTTTGGGTGGCGGGCGCGTCGGGTGCTCGACCTCAGTTCACCCCGCCACACGCCTCTGGCCCCCTTCTTCCACACCTGTGCAGCGGCCTTGTGGCTTGCTTGTGCTGCCCTTTCTGACTGCGTCTAACCTTGCTGCTTTCTCTTCATGCCGTCCCAGGAGGCCCGAGTGAAAGTAAGTACCCCTGTCCCCTGCCGCGGCGTCCCCTCCGCCTCAGCCGGGGAGCCCCTGGTCCGCCCGTCACAGCATGTGGTGCCCGGTGGGCCTCCCTTTCCTTGTCTGCAACACGGAGGTGCTGGATTTGCTGGAGCTCGGCTTTGATCCTGTGGGGTAGGGCAGCAGCGGGGCTGCACGTCTCGGGGTTTCCCTGGACTGAGCCAGTTCCTTCCTTGGGGCGGGGGTACCCCCTGAGCAGGCCAGGAGTGGCCGGCCGGCTTCCACCTCTGGGCAGAGCCTGCGGTGATGTCGGGAGACAGGGACAGCATTGAGGCCCATAGGGGCTGGCAGGGCCTCCACGCTGAGGGGCTCAGTCTGGTGGGTGCAGCTGGAGGGGTCCGGCCAGCCCAGCCCTGGGCTGTCCTGGTGAGGGTCTACCGGGGGCTTGGTGCCAGAAAGTCTGAAGGGCAGACAAGCCCTGCCCGATTGGCCTGCCGTCCCCTCAGGGACAGTGGGTGATGTCACAATGCCTTGCCTCCTGGGCACCCGCTCCCGCTTCCCACCACTGCCTCTGCCGCCAGCCTGGCCTTGGTGAGTACCGCTGCCAGCCTGGGGAGGAAGGCACGAGGGGGGGGGTCAGGGCTCTGTCCATGCCTGGGGCTCCTGTGCCATCAGAGGCCCCCAGCATGTCCCTTCACAGTACAAGGGAGACTCTTCCCCAAATCCCGGTGACTGGGGTTTCGCTGGCATGTGCCACTGGGTAACGAGAACCAGGTTTTGGTTTTGTTAGGAAAGGGATGTCAACCCTGTACAGGTGGTGGGAACAGTTTGCTGTCCTCCCTGCAGAGCCTTCGTCTCCTGGAAATGAGGGCCCAGCACATGGGGGACCCCACAGAAGCAGGGGACCCCACATCCTGAGGGGATGCCACTCAGCCCCCCGGGCAGGGTAGCTCCTGGGCGTTGGCCGGCGGGTGGGGGTACTTCTGCTTCAGGGGAGCGGGGCGGGAAGGAAGGAGTCTCTGCCGCTTGCATCCGTTCCTCTGGAAGCTAAGTATGAGCTCAGACCACTAGGGGCGCCCTGAGAGCAGACTGGCTTCTGGGCCTTTCTGGGCTTGAGTGCTGCTGGCCGGAGGCTGTGGTGGTGGCAGTGGCTCCGACCCGCGGTTCAGATGACCATGGGCTCCAAACCGGAGGGAGCAGCACCTGTAGTGAGGAAGCTGAGGGCTTGTCCACCGTAGCGGAGCCCCAGCCTGCCTTCCACCGCCGGCCTGGGGAGGGCCCCCCTGAGTCAGACGGCGCTGAGAGGAGGGGTGGGCGTCCTCACGACACCCTGGGGCCCAGAGAGGGTCAGGTGGCCTCCCCAAGCTGTAAGCACGGCCCGAGCGGTGGGCGGCCGGCCGGCGGCTGCCACTGACGGGGGGAGCCTGGTTCTTCCCCGATGTGGCCCTGTGGGGACCGGCCCTCCAGCCTCCACTCCCCTGGGAGCGTGTGCTGCCCCAGGGCAGGTCAGCCGGCCTCAGAGACCCCCAGGGGCGACTCTGGAAACCGGAAGCAGCAGTGCGGCAGGCCCGTGGCCAGACAGCAAAGTCAAAGGCCGTCCGGTGAAAAGCGTAGATGAGCAGTGAGCGATTTTTCAGCACCAGTGTCTGTTTCGTGGAACATGCTTGTCCTGAGAACGGTCTGTTGTTGCTTCTAGAATCGCGTTAAGTGCGCGCACTCTGTGTGTCGTGCAGCAGCTCTCTGCGGAGGCTCTAGGAGAGGAGGTGTCCGTGGCCGGCGCTGGGAAAGTGTTGTCTAGACCCCGTGCAGAGCCAGGTGCCTTAGAAGAGATGAGTTTGACAGTTAAGGGAGCACAGACACGTATTTGCTCTTTGCTTCCCTGAGTTTCCCGTGGACTTGACTCTAGGTCCTTGCTTGCTACCGCATGGCACCCCGTTGGGGAGCACTCCCTGGCCCACCAGCCCCTCAGGTCAGGCCGAGGAGGGGGGTGGGGCCGTCCTCCCGTGGCCCGCTGTGTTGCAACTGCCTTCTTGTGCTTGCTTTTTAACGCTGTGCGGAAGATGAGGAGCGGGAAGGCCTCCTGTGCCCTGGAGACGGTCTGGGAGGACAAGCAGAAGTATGGGGAAGCCGAGCGGCGTTTCTACGAGCAGGAGGCCACACGAGCCGCCGCCACCCAGCAGCTCCCAGCGGAGGGGCCAGCCGTGAACGGGCCAGGGCAGGAGGAGGCCAAGGACGCCGAGGAGGCAGGTGCTCCCGACACCAGTGGCACGAGTGACCCCAGGAAGAGCCTGGACGGAAAGAAGCCGCCACAGAAGAAGAGGAAGCGCTCCCCCAAGAGCGGCCTGGGCCAGGCCGACCTGGCCCTGGTGGGCCTCTCCGCCGACCGCGTGTGGCTGGACAAGCCCGTGTTTGACCAGGCGGAGAGCTCCTACCGCCAGAGGCTGGCGGCCGTGGCCACCCAGCCAGCTGCCCTGGGCCCCCGGGGCCCCTGCACGCACGGAAGCCAGGTGGCCTGCCACCACGTGACTTGGGGCATCTGGGTCAACAAGTCTGCCTTCGACCAGGCCGAGCGGGCGTTTGTGGAATGGTCTCAGGCCCTGCTGCTGGCCGCCGAGGGGAGCGGCCAGCAGGCCTCCACCCCCGACCTGGCACTCGCCCGCCAGCCCAGCCCGCTGGCCGCCAGCCCGTCCCCACTGGGCAGCCTGCAGGCGCTGGTGCGGGAGGTGTGGCTAGAGAAGCCTCAGTACGATGCAGCCGAGAGGGGCTTCTACGAGGCCATGTTTGACGGCCACCCCCCGGGGAAGGTGCGTCTGCAGGAGCGAGCGGGCCCCGCCGAAGCGGCCCGGCGGGGCCGCAGAGACCGGCGGGGCCGAAACGCCATGGGAAACAAGCGGGTCGGGCCTCGGCGGGTCGATGGGGAGGCCTCGTCTGCTGTGCCCTACTGGTACTTCCTGCACCGGGACGCCGAGGCCCCCTGGCTCAGCAAGCCCGCCTATGACAGCGCGGAGAGCCGCCACCACGCTGCCGAGGCCCTCCGCATGGCCTGGCGCCTTGAGGCCGCATCCTTGGCTCACCGACCCGGCGCCCGCTCGGGCCTGTCCGTGCCCAGCCTGAGACCCAAGTAGGAGAAACACGCCGTGCGGGTTCCTGGGCTGGGGCCCTGCCTGTGCCTCTCCCCATCCCGGTCCCGCACAGCCTCCCCAGCACTCCTGGACCCGTCCAAGTGGGATGCAGGAGTGGGTTGGGCAGAGGTAGTTCCTGGGGCCGTGCAGCAAAATTCTCCCAAGGTTTGGGGCTGTGGGGGACGGGAGGGGGAGGTGAGCACAGGGCCGAGTTCGCCTGGTGTAGGGTTTCCCTTTAGGGCAACTCCCAGAGGCCCTTCTGGCTGTCAAGGGGCAGGGCAGGGGCGTGGAGAAAGCTCCTGGCCCAAACCCCACTGGGGGACACGTGGGAGCCGGCACATCCCCCCGCCTCCTTCGCCTGGAACCACCGCTGAGGGAAGGTGAGTGTCTCTGGGACACAAGCCTGCTCTCTCTTGAGCACCCTGGGTCTGAAGGACACCCCTGGAAGAGCCTTACTCGCCTCTAGCTTGGGGGCCCAGGGCTTGCCCCAGGAGGGTTCCATGTGGCACCAGCGGGGGTTCCTGGATTCCTGGGCCTGGAGAAGGGCGGGGGCAGAGTCGGGCGGCCCAGCAGAGATGACCAGTGCCAAGGGAACGCTGCACATGCAGCAGGGGGGCGGCGTGGGGTGCGGGTGACTGTGTGGGTCAGGCCTCCAGGGAAGCTGCGCCACCCCAGCCCCGCGTTCCCATTGGCAACCCTGCATCTCCTCCATAGGGTTGGATGTGCTGTTGGACAGGGTGTGGGACCCCCTGTGTGGGAGTGTCCCCATCGGCAACGTGGAGGGATCCTGGAGCTAAAACTCTCCTTGGTGGCCTGGCTCCTCCTGACGGGGTGCAGTGGTGGAGGGAGGAGAGTCACGGGACCCAGTCCCCTTGTGGTCACCATGGTTGAGGTCCAGTGAGAGCCTGGGGCCTTGGCACAGAGTTGGTGAGATTGAGTCCATTTCTGTCACCCTGGGTCAGGAGCAGGAGGGGCCGTGCTCAGTGGAGGGAGGGCAGCAGGCAGGCCTGGTGAGGCTCCTGGAGAGAGCTGGGAGTTCTCAAGCCTCCTGGCCTCTGGACCCCAGAGAGCGTTCCTCACGTCTGTTGGTTTTTGCCGTGTTAGTATTTTTTTTTTTAAAGATTTTACTTATTTGACAGACAGAGATCACAAGTAGGCAGAGAGGTAGGCAGAGAGAGAGGAGGAGGAAGCAGGCTCCCTGCCCAGCAGAGAGCCTGATGCGGGGCTCGATCCCAGGACCCTGGGATCATGACCTGAGCCGAAGGCAGAGGCTTAACCCACTGAGCCACCCAGGCGCCCCGCCGTGTTAGTATTGAAAGCAGAAACTCTGGAAGCACTTTATTCTTTGAAAAATAAGTTTGTTACTCGTTACGCTTAACGACTTGCTGGTTTTTCTATGAGGACGGTTCGGCGAGCAGAGTGACCTAGTTGGACGTTCTCTGAGACTCCCTCTAGTGTCTTACCCAACAGGAGGCGGCTGGGTTCTCACACTTGTAATAAGTTGAGCCTTACACAGATGCGTGGTTGGAAAGGAAGGCCCTGGGGACCCCTGGAAGTCCCTCACCCCAGCTTGAGAGCTGCTGGTTTTGGGGACAAGCCTGGGAACTGCCAGTTGAGAACCCAAGGGGTGGGAGCAGGGATGGTGTGCGTGAGGGGCTGGTAACAGACTGGGTTCCGCCACGCCCAGACTCCCTGTGCTCTGACCCGGACCCCTGGCCACCCTCCACCCTTGGTATCTGGGCTGTTGTTGGGGAGCTCACACGGGCCAGGCCTGGGGCCTTCAGGGATGCCCCTTTTCCTTCCAGCAGACTGTCTGAGTTTCTCCTCCCCTTCGTAGCAGGAAAATGGCTACAAACTTCCTAGTGCATGAGAAGATCTGGTTTGACAAGTTCAAATATGATGACGCAGAAAGAAAATTCTATGAGCAGATGAACGGGCCTGTGGCTGGCTCCTCACGCCAGGTAGGGGTGGACTGGAGCATGAGGGGGGTTGGCCAGAGGCGTGTTGGGCTCTGGGGCCTGGGGGTGGGGTCTTCGGAGGCGTGGCCCTGGATATGGCCTGCTTGTGTGCCTGCATGGGACCGACCATTCCCCTCCACAGCTCAGAGCACTGGACACAGCGGTGCCGATCAGGACGGTGTGGGCCTGGGCTGGGCCTGCAGACCGGGGCTCCCTCGGGCCCTGTTGTCCCGGCTACAGGACTCTGGCAGACGCTAGCTCTTGCGCTCCTTGTCGTCCTGCTAAGCTTTCATTCTGTGCCGCTCTTGCTGGCTCTCTGTGGGAGGGTTTCTCTCACTCTTTTTTTTTCCTTTTAATTAAAATTGTTTTAATGGGGGAAAACATGGTTCTTTCTGCACTGTCTACAGGAGAATGGCGCCAGCGTGATCCTCCGAGACATTGCGAGAGCCAGAGAGAACATCCAGAAATCCCTGGCCGGAGTGAGTACCTGCAGGCTTGCCTGGCGTTGTAGGCCTCACGTCCAGTGGCACGTCTGACCTTGGCCCCGGTCCTGCCGCGGAGCATCAGGCCCTCAGAACCAAGTCAGGGCAAGGTGTGCGGTGCTGGGAGACGCCCACCCCCACGGAAGCCCTCTCCGTCGAGTCTCTGGGCTGCTTGCTGGGGGTTGCCCAGGACTCCTTCCTGCCTTCACCCTGGCTGTTCCTCAGTGCCAGCCCTGGGCCCACACCAGTAGCCTCTGGTGTGCTCGCTCCTCAGGCCAAGGCCTGGACACGGGGGCCTTGCTTGGCACCCTGCCTGGGGAGGAGCCTGAGCAGCAGCTGCCCTTTTCTCTTGCTCCCTAGGCCCCGCCTCCCTAGCAAGATGGGTTCCCGGGCTGTGTACCGTCCAAACGATAGAGTTTGAGGCCCAGAGAGGGGCTGTGTCACCCGGTTTGGCCTCCAGGTCAAATGGAATCAAGATGAGATCGAGAGAGAGCAGGGCCCTGTCCAGCTCTGCTCCCAGCCTGGTGGGGCAGCTGTGTCCCTAGGAGGAGACAGGCTGTTCTGCCTGCCTGAGCCAATAGAGCCTGGACCTCATTGTGTTTCTGGACATGTGTTGTCCTGGGTTTCAGAAGCCGAGTATTATCAGAATTGTGTTCCTTCTGGGGACTTTCTTTTTTTCTTTTTTTTTTTTTATTTGACAGAGAGAGAGAGATCACAAGCATGCAGAGAGGCACAGGGAGGGTGGGAAGCAGGCTCCCCGTGGAGCAGAGAGCCCGATGCAGGGCTCGATCCCAGGACCCTGAGATTGTGACCTGAGCTGAAGGCGGAGGCTCAATGGAGCCACCCAGGTGCGCCCCTTCTGGAGACTCTCTAGGAAAGACTCTTTCGTTGCCTTTTCCAACCTGAAGAAGCTGCCTGCATCCCTTGGCCCGTGGCTTTGCCAGCCATGTGGGGATTCGAGTACCTGCTTCCTCACGTTTCCTTCTCTTCTGTCTCTTGCTGGCGCAGGGACTGCCCAGATCACCCAGCAGCCTTTTCTCCGTCTCCAGAGGCTCCCCTTTGTCCTCTGGGCAGAGTCCCTTCTGCCACCGGTGGTCATCGTTCTAGCAGCTCTGGGGACTAGTCCGCGGGCAAGTTCGGGAGCCTCCGCCAACCACAGCTGGTTCGGATGTCCCGGCCCCTGGGCCGCCACTTGCTGTCGCCTGCCCCAGGCCCGTGTGTCAGATTGCAGCCCTCGGAAGGCCAGGGCCAGGGAGCTAAGCGGCTTTGGGCCACCTGCCCCGGGAGTTCCTGGGCTGCGGGAACTCTCTCTGGCTGGGTTGGGGGTTGATGGCTGGGTCCTGGTCTTGGGGAAAGCATGTGGGCGTCTACTAGGACTTGGGGGCTGAGTTGCTGTGGCAAAGCAGCCCAGACCCAGGACTTACACTAACTTTATTTTCTCAGTCTGGAAGCTGGAAGTCCAAGGTTAAGGTGTAAGCAAGTTCTGGGCATGTGCGTTGCCCTTGTTCTCCTGTGTCTTTTCATTGTTTTCCCTCCAGGTGTCTGTGTCCAGCTTTCCTTCTGTAAGGACAGTAGTTAGAATCAGGGCCACCCTAAGGAGCTCACGGTAACTGGGTTGCCACTGTGGAGGCCCAATCTCCAAGTAAGCTCGTGTTCTGAGCCTTCCTGGGGACTTCAGAGTCCTGCCCTTCAGCTGCTGATAGGGACCCAGGACAGACTTGCTGGCCCAGCCTCAGGCGTGGATTTGGGTTGGAGAGAGCTCAGCAGCCACTGGGATTTAGAACCCAGAGCTTCCTGGGCATTGTGCGTGGTGCCAGGGGTAGGATTGGACGTGGGGATGGAAGATGGCACTGTCCCCTGTGGCCCACTGTCACTGTCACAGACTAGGACGAGACAGGGTGGCCTTGGTCTGCCTCACAGGCTAGGGCTGGGGCCCCAGATGGCCTGGCATCCTCAGTCCTTGCCTGGCTTAGGGTCAGGGTGTGTGAGGTTGTCCCAGGGCATAGACGTCAGTTGAGAGGCCAGGGGGTACACAGGGCCCGGTGGTGGTAATGCGGTGGCTACCAGCCCCTGGGCTCTGCCCATCACTTCCCTTAGCCTTGTGGCGGGGGGTGGGGGGGCTTGCCTGGAGCTTGCCCCCTTGGGACTCAGCAGGCAGCCCCCGCTCAGTGGTGTCCTCAGCCTGTGGCCGGGCCCTGATGGATTGGCCTGGCTGGTGCTGAGCCCCCAGGAGAGGGGCCCCAGGCCTGGCTCTGCGGGCTGGGGGAACAGGAGGGGATGGCCGGGATTTCATCCCCATGTGGCGGAAACTCTTGGGAAGTGCTATTGAGAATGGCAGTGGGAGCTAAGTGTTGGGGACACAGCAGGGAGAGGAGGCCATGTGCCAGGTGGCAGCAGTCAGGGCTTTGGCAAGCCCTGCCCAGCTTTCCACGGGTGGGGCGAGGGGTTGAGCTAAGTGAGGGCAGGGAGTGCCGGCGCTCTTGCCCCAGCTGCGCGGCAGCCGGTCTGCCTCTGGCCCGCTCTGCTAGGAGCCAGAGGTGGGAGCTGCTGGGTCACGGGGCACAGAGAGCACTGGCCTGCACTGCTCACCAACTCCCAGTAGGGAGCCGGGCGCCTGCCAGCCTATCCTTTCTGGGGCCCTTTAGCCCATCTGTGATTTGGGGTGCATCGAACACAGGAGAAGACCGTGGGCTTGCCCTCACAGAGGGGCTTCCTGTCCACTCTGTTGGGATGTGTGCGTCGGCCTCTGAGGTGTAACGTGGGCTTGAGATGCGGCACCCTGCTGAGTCAGGTGACACAGGTTCCCGGTCAGGGAGGACCCCGAGGGAGGCTGACAGGCAGCTGGCCCCAGGTCACCCAGAGCCTTCAAGGGCTGAGCCCGTGGGCCAGGTGACAGGTGTATGGCCTGGGGGAGGCAAGGTGCTAGAGTGGCCGTCCCTGGCACAGAACAGCTCCTTTTCTACCCTCACTGGGTCCTCAACTCTCTTCTCTCCCATCTGCAGTTCCAAGCTGTGCTGCCCGGCCCCATTAGGGCCCTGGCTGTAGCAGGGCTATGGGCAGGGACAGCCAGCTGTGGGTTCGACACTACTCCCCTGCCTGGCTCCCCTGAGCCCTGTGTTTCCTGCTTGGGTTCGTGCTCACAGGGCCTCCTCCCCACTTGGGGCTGGAATAGCGCAGGTGGACTGAGTAGGGCCGACAAGAGCGGCTTCCTAGTATCCAGCCGGTCCCCCACACGTGTTGGGGTTCTGATTCTTGGTGGCTGTGAACTGGGGCACCCTGGGAGCAGGCTGGGAGGGCCATATGCTCACCACCACCACCACCCCGCCTTCCAGAGCTCAGGCCCTGGGGCCTCCAGCGGACCCAGCGGGGATCACAGCGAGCTTGCCGTCCGCATTGCCAGTCTGGAGGTGGAAAATCAGAGCCTACGAGGAGGTGAGTCCCTGGGCCTAACAGGTAGGACTCCTGCCCTCCCCTGCCCCCCGGTCCCCCACTGGTCCCCCGCCCTTGGATCAACACTCCCTTTGCCCCCACAGTGGTGCAGGACCTGCAGCAGGCCGTCTGCCGGCTAGAGGCCCGGTTGAGCGCGCTGGAGAAGAGCTCCCCCACCCACCGAGCCACAGCCCCACAGACCCAGGTGAGGACCCTTCTCAGACCAGGGGCCCTCCGCCTGGGCACTGGGGTGGAGTGGGGGGGGGGGGGGGGGGGGCCCCCCGCCCCCACCCCCCCGGGGGCCTGGCGTCTTCGAGGCCCCCCGCTGGGGCCCCCGGGGCCCAGACCCCCCCCCCCCCCCCCCCCCCCAATGGCAGCACGTGTCCCCCATGCGCCAAGTGGAGCCCCCTGGCAGGAAAGCAGCCACTGCTGCGGAGGACGATGAGGATGACGCCATCGACCTCTTCGGCAGCGATGAGGAAGAGGACAAGGAGGCCGCGCGGCTGCGAGAGGAGAGGCTGCGGCAGTACGCCGAGAAGAAGGCCAAGAAGCCTGCGCTGGTGGCCAAGTCCTCCATCCTCCTGGACGTCAAGCCTGTGAGTGGCCCACCGCTGCCTCCACCCCCATGTTGCCTTGGCATACAGTGGGCTGGAAGCCTAGACTGCTGGGGGGGGGGGCATTCCCTGGGGTCTGCGGGCCCCTGACCCAGCCTCTGCATCCCCTTCGCCCGCAGTGGGACGATGAGACAGACATGGCCCAGCTGGAGGCCTGCGTGCGCTCCATCCGGTTGGACGGGCTGACCTGGGGGGGCTCTAAGCTGGTGCCCGTGGGCTATGGCATCCGCAAGCTGCAGATCCAGTGTGTGGTAGAGGACGACAAGGTGGGGACCGACCTGCTGGAGGAGGAGATCACCAAGTTCGAGGAGCATGTGAGTGGCCAGGCCCCCACGGCACACCCATGGCTTGGTGGGCGGCCAGAGTGGGTGGGTCTTCGGGAGACTGGGCCCCCCTGTGATGAGTGGCCTTCCTCCTCCTCAGGTGCAGAGTGTCGACATAGCTGCTTTCAACAAGATCTGAGCCCGGGCTCCAGGCCTGGGTGTGTGAGGCCCCACAGCCATTAAAGACTGAGATTGCACAGTCTGGCTCCTGTCCTGTCTGGGCCCCGGGAGGTGGGCACGTTCCGTGAGCCGCACCGCCGGGCTCTCGGCCTCACACTAAGCCTGCGTCTCATTAGTGTCCCAGCTGGGCCCCTGTCCTCCTGCTCCTCCACCAGTGACCCCAGGGGCCAACCCCACCCTCCCCTTTCTTGGTCTCTGCACGGTGTTCTTGTGGCTGTGTGACCTCACTCCCCACCTGCCCCTTGTCTGTCTCCTGACTGCCCTGATTGCACTCCGCCCTCGGTCACAAGGGGCACCCCGGAGTTCGAGCTGTTGCAGCCAGAAACAGCGTGGGTCCGCTGCTCTGCGGGGGCTGCTGGTCTGAGGCACAGGAGGTCCCCCTCCACTCTGCCTCCTCTGGGTTCCATTCCCTGCTGAGCTGACCCCATGGGAGCAGAAGCGTCCAGGGAAGAAAGGTTCCAGCGGCAGTCCGGGCCTTGCTGCTGTGACTACTCATGGGCCCCCCCAGTGGGACCTGGGGAAGACCGTGCCAGGCCTCTCACAAAGCCTGGCTGATTCCTTCAGTGAGGCCCCTGCTGTTTCAGCCCTCGGTGCTGCCCAGTCTGTTCTGTGGCCTGGCTGTCCCTCCCTGGCTACCTGGACCCTGGACAGGCCCGGGATAAATGGCCCTGTGGAGTTGGGTCCATGGTCCTGTCTGGGCAGTGCTTGGCCCTGGCGGCCCCTCCCTGGACTGTTGGCCAGCGTGCCCGCTGGACAGCCAATCTCTGAACTGCGGACAAAGGCTGTGGGCTGTGGGGACTAAGGGTCAGGACTGGTGTTCTCCGGGGGGCCCCCCCTTGATGGTGGGGGGCCTGGGCACAGGCTGTCCCCGTTACAGGGTGGATTCCTGTAGGTGCAAAAATCTGGGTGCCTGCCGAGGGTGGCCCAGCGGTCCCCTTGCTCTGTCAGCACCACACTGGTCCCTGAGCCCCAGTGTGGCACCACCTACGCGTCCACGCGGAGCGGGTTCCCCAGTCGCGCCCCGCCGAGGCCGCGTCAGGGGGCGGGGCCCGAGCAGACCTCGCTCCGCGGGCGGGGTGGGCGGGGCCGTCACGTGGGGCGGGGTGGGCGGGGCCGGGGGCCGGGCCGGGGCCGGAGTCCGAGGCGCGGCGAGATGGCGGCGGAGCCGGACCCCGAGGCGCTCGCGGCGGCTCGGCCGCTGCTCACCGACCTCTACCAGGCCACCATGGCGCTGGGCTACTGGCGCGCGGGGCGGGCGCGGGAGCAGGCCGAGTTCGAGCTCTTCTTCCGCGGCTGTCCGTTCGGCGGCGCCTTCGTCCTGGCCGCGGGGTTGCGCGACTGCGTGCGCTTCCTGCGCGCCTTCCGCCTGCGGGACGCAGGTAGCCCCGGCCCGGCCCGCGGGACGCCCGCCCCCCGCCGGAGGGCGCGGACGAGACTCCGCCCGCCCAGCGGGCCCCCACGGCCGGCGCTAGCCCCAGCCCACCGGGGCCTCTGTCTCCCGCAGACGTGCGGTTTCTGGCCTCGGTGCTGCCGCCCGACACGGACCCCGCCTTCTTCGAGTACCTTCGTGCGGTCGACTGCTCCGACGTGACGGTGCGGGCCCTGCCCGAGGGCTCCCTCGCTTTCCCCGGCGTGAGTGCGGGCCGAGCGGGTCAGAGGGCGCGGGCCCAGCGGGTCAGAGGGCGGCGCCGAGCTGACGCCCCCCGGCCGCCCCGGCCCCGTGCAGGTGCCCTTGCTGCAGGTGCGCGGGCCGCTCCTGGTGGTGCAGCTGCTGGAGACGCCCCTGCTCTGCCTCGTCAGCTACGCCAGGTGGGGCCCCGCCCGCCTGCAGGTCGGCGGCGGGGACCGAGCGGGGCCCCCGGGAGGACCCGCGGGGACTTCCGGGGGGGCGGGCCTTCGGGAAGGGGCGTGGTTGTGCCCTGGGAGCGGAGCGCGCGGCCCAGGGCTGTGGAGAGCACTCCCCGCCCCTGCTCCCCCTGTGGAGGGCCGCGGGGACGTCGTGACGCCCCACGCGGGTCCCCTGCTCCCTCGCCCCCGACAGCCTCATCGCCACCAACGCTGCGCGGCTGCGCCTGATCGCGGGTCCGGGGAAGCGGCTGTTGGAGATGGGGCTGCGCCGCGCCCAGGGCCCGGATGGGGGTCTTACGGCCTCTACCTATAGCTACCTGGGCGGTAAGAGCCCGAGGGAGGGAGGCAGGCAGGGGCCCGGGAAGGAGGAGACTCCCTCAAAGCCCTCCAGCCCCGCCTGACGCCCTCCTGACCCTGGCGCAGGCTTCGATGGCAGCAGCAATGTGCTCGCAGGACAGCTGCGGGGCGTGCCCGTGGCCGGAACCCTGGCTCACTCTTTCATCACTTCCTTTTTGGGCACCGAGGTGCCCCCTGACCCGGTCAGTACATCTGCCCTGCTGCTGCGCCCCAGGGGGCAGACCCCCAAAGCCCGTCCTTGCCCAGGGGAGGGATGGTCTAGCCGCTGCTTTGCACAGGCAGATGCTAGGCCCCACTCACCTGAGGCCCCCCGCAGGTAGCCCCAGTGCTGCGTTTGGGAGTGGACAGCCCCTCTGCCAGGGGTTAGGCAGTCCTCACCCTGCACCATAGGCTGCCCAGCCTTCACTGAGCCCTTTCCATAGATGTTGGCCCCAGCTGCCGGTCAGGGCCCCAGAGTGGATCTGGCTGCTTGTGTGGAGGCGTGGCTGGATCGCGTGTGTGCCCATCTAGGACTGGGGGTGCAGGAGCCCCACCGGGGGGAGCGGGCGGCCTTTGTGGCCTATGCCCTGGCTTTCCCCCAGGCCTTTCAGGGCCTGCTGGACACCTACAGTGTGCAGAGGTGAGGCCCAGGTTCTCCCCTGGGTGGGCCCTGCAGAGCAGCTGTGGCCTTCATGGAACCTTGTCATTCCTGCTGGCAGGAGCGGTCTCCCTAACTTTCTGGCAGTGGCCCTGGCGCTGGGGGAGCTGGGCTACCGAGCAGTGGGCGTAAGATTGGACAGCGGTGACTTGCTCAAGCAGGCCCAGGAGATCCGCAGGGTCTTCAGGACCGTTTCGGCCCAGTGAGTCCCCTGGGGCGGCTTATGCCTACTGAGAGATCCTCTCTTGGGGGCAGGACGTTGGGACGGGGCCGAGGAGGGAGCAGTTTGTTTCTCCCAAAGTGAGGAGGTCTGATCTAGTTGCTTCCAGAGTAGAGACATTGGGACCTTGGCAGGGAAATCAGGGATGGGTTCACCCAGGGGCCCTTAAGCAAAAGGTCAGGGCCCATGTGGCCAGAGGCAGATGGTCAGGTGTGGGGGAGGGGCACGTAACTGGGAGGGTTGATCCGTGCGTCAGGGACCATCTGAGGGGCTGCCCCCACCACAGGTTCCAGATGCCCTGGCTGGAATCCATCTCCATCGCTGTCAGCAACAACATTGGCGAGGAGGAGCTGGCCCGACTGGCCCAGGAGGTGGGATAGGGCAGGGGCAGGACAGAGCGGGGGTGCGGCTCAGAGGGCCCTGGGTCTGCAGTGGCTTCAGTGCCACCTTCTCTCTCCTCGTCCAGGGCAGTGAGGTCAACGTCATTGGCATCGGCACCAACGTGGTTACGTGTCCCCGCCAGCCTTCCCTGGGCTGCGTCTATAAGGTAGGGGTGGGATCTGGGACCCAATGGGGTGGGCCGGAGGGATCACTGGTGGGGGGAGGAGAGTCCGGCAAGCCCGTGTCTGCAGCTGGTGTCTGTGGGAGGCCAACCGCGCATGAAACTGACCGAGGACCCCGAGAAACAGACGCTGCCTGGGAGCAAGGCCGCTTTCCGGCTTCTGCGCAACGATGGTGAGGCCCGTCCCACACCTCCCTCTCCTCCGTGGTCCGCCTCACGTCCCCGGGCCCCCCGCCTTACTCTTGGCACACACTCAGGGTCCCCGCTGTTGGACGTGCTGCAGTTGGCGGAGGAACAGCCCCCCCAGGCTGGCCGAGAGCTCAGGGTCTGGCCTCGAGGGGCCCAGGAAGCCTGGACCGTGAGGCCTGCCCGTGTGGAGCCCCTTCTGAGACTCTGGGTCCAGCGGGGACAGGTAGCCGCCTCCACCCCCTCCTTAGTCTGCTCCTTCAACCCAAGTGGAGCCCTGGCCCGGACCCTGACCGCTGACCCAGCCCTTGCCTTCCCCCTTCTCCCCAGCTGTGTGAGCCCCTCCCATCTCTGGCCGAATCTAGAGACTTCGCCCAGCTGTCTCTGAGCCATCTGAGCCCGGAGCACAAGCGGCTGGAGCAGCCTGCCCTCTACCCCGTAGGTGCTCTCCGCCCCCATGCGCCCCCGCTGCCACCCTGCCACCCTTGTGCACCTGCCTCCCCTCCATCCCTGGGGCCACCCAGCATCCTCTCTCCTTCTATAGGTGGCGCTGTCTGATAAGCTCCAGGCCCTGGTGGCCAGCCTGGTGGCCCGAGAGTCCTCATGAGCACCGGGTCAGGGCCACCTCAGACCAACATGAGTCACTGTTCTGCACACCTTGTCATGTGTCTTTCTTTACCATCTTGCTGCTCACTGGGCTGCCAGGGCCTGCAAAGGAGGCTGCATTCGGGGGCAGAGCCTGGGTTCAAGCTCCCAGGGAGGCCCAGGCTCTGCCAGGGTGGGGAGGCTGCCCTGTGCTGGGGTCTGAGGGTGGCTGGGCGCTCGGCCAAGGCTGGCAGTCGGAGGCTTGTGTGGCGCAGGTGTGGGGCCGGGTCTGAGGCTGGAGGGAAAGGGGGGCTCATAGTGCCCACCTAGGAGTTGGTGGGGTTATTGCAGGAGGCTGGGGAGGGGGAACCACGGGCTGGGGATGAGGAACCGAGAAGGTCTTGGGGATTTCCTGGATCCAGGCATGGCCCCAGATTCCTACACCAGCCAAGGGCACTCTTGGAGGAGTCAGCAGGACACCTCATGCTTTCCAAGCCCCGGAGGAGCCCCAGTGTCGCTGGCCACTGCGGAGGCCGCGCTGCAGTACTCTACCGCGGGGGGCGCTGTCTTGTGGGCGCCGCCATCGGCCACGGGGCCAGCCAGGCCGGCCTTGGGGGAAGCCAACCCCGCAGCCTTACCGAGGAGAGGAAGGTCCGGGTGTGTGTTAGAGCCGGCGAAGAGGTGGACAGCTCTGGGCCGGTCCAGCCGCTGTGCGGACAAAGCTGGTCAGGTGTCTGCCGGCTCGGGGGACGGGTTCCACCAGAACCAGCCGGGAGAGATGTTCTTGGCCCTCTGGGGCGGGGGAGCCAGGCCTCTCTGACCCTGGCAGCACCAGGTGGCAAGGGCAGGCAAGGCGGGGTGCTGGCTTCCTGGGGTGCTTCCGAGAACACGTCACCTCTTCAAGCATCTGTGGCCAGACTGGCTCTTCCGGACCCCAAGGCTTAGGCGGGGCCTTGGCCTGCGTCCCTGGGGGAGGGTGACAGGATTTGGGGCAGAGGCCCGGTCAGGCCAGCCCTGCGGCGCGCGAGGCTCGGAGAGATACAGACTCACAAACACCCAAGGGCAGAATCAGGCCCAGGTACCCATGGGGCACCGCTGTCCAGCTGCACACTTCCTCGTGCCAGGACCCAGGAACCCTGTGCTCCAGGGTTGGGTGGAGGGGGACCTTCAGAATGGGCCAGGACCCAGGAGGCCCACCCCGATGGTGGCAGGCCCCTGTAAGGGCACCTGGGTGGCGGTGGGGCCACCCTCTCACCTCTGCTCCACCCCAGGCCAGCCTGAACTCAGAGGTGGTGACGCCTGTCTCAACCATCCTCATCCCCGAGATGTCGGGCTGGGTCGGAATGCCGTGGGGACAGCCCAGCTCCGGGCCCCAGGCAGCACCATAGCAGGGCTGGGCCCTGACTTCTGGACCTGGACCATGCTGGGGTCTCCTCAGGGCTGTCCACACCAGCCCAGAGGGGTCAGATGTCAGGGTGAAGGGCCCTTGTCCCCCTCTTGTAGAACCACCATCCCAGGGATCCTATCCCTGCCCCGGGGCCCTGAGGGCAGACCAGACACCCCCCACCCCCCGCCACTCCAGCATCAGGACAGCTACTCACTGCCAGCAGCAAGGGCAGGAGGGCCCTTCACATGTCCCAGATATGCACACCTGGGGGTGCATCTGGGGAGCGCCCCAGCCCCCACCCAGGAAGAGAAGAGCAAGCGCACACACGCATGCGCCACCACGCCTGCCCCTGGTCCTGCCTGCCCAGGGCCAGCTTCTAGGTCAGGCCCGGGCACGATTTCCCAGAAGAACCAGTGGCAGGTGCTGCTGGACCCAGCCGTGCGGCTTGGGCTGTGCTGGGGGCCATGGCTTGGGGGGCGTGGGGCCAGGCCCGAGGGGGCCCTCTGGGGGCTCTAACCCTGACAGCTCTGGCTGAAGGGATCCGGGCCAACCAGGGGCAGACCCCAGGTCGCTCTGCCCTTGGCTGTCAGCCCGAACGTGGGCTTGAACCTGAGTTGGAGCCTAAGAGTGTGGCTGCCATCCCCGCTGCAGGCTGGGAGGCCCCTGAGAGACCCTGTCAGGTGAGTGGGAAGGGAGACTGCGGGGACCACACGAAGGAAGATGGGGTTGCTGGGGAAGACAGCTGGGAGAGTCAAGGGCGTTTGGTACATCGCACCCACCCTGCCCTAGGACCCGCAGAGTTCCCAGGAGGAGGGGGCCCTTGCGGACCTGGGGGTGTACACGGCTGCCTGCCTGGAGGAGGCTGGCTTTGTGGGGACCCAGGCAACAGCGCTCACACTATCCTCAGCTCCGGAAGCCCAGGGCGAGCCTCTGGAGGCGCAGGTGAGCCATCGCCCCCTCCCTGTCCCCAGCTCCTGCTGTTGAGTTCTAGGTTTGGGGCATGGCTGTACCTGCCCCGCGGGGGTGGGGCGATAGGTCCCTGACATCTGTTCCTCCCGCCAGGTGTATGCCTTGGTGAGCGGGCTGCTGGCGCAGGTGCCCAGCCTGGCTGAAGGGAGGCCCCGGCGGGCGGCCCTCCGGGTGCTGAGCGCGCTGGCCCGGGAGCACGCTCGGGAGGTGGTGTGTGCGCTGCTGCGCAGCTCGCTGCCCCCAGACCGGTAACCCGCCTCACCCAGGCTAGCAGCCGCATCCCCAAGGCCCCCAAGCAGCTTCCTTCCCCCTTCCTGATTGGCGGTGGAGTCTAGGGGGGGGAGCAGAGCCTCTGAATTCCCCCCCCCCCTCCCGTCCTCCAACCCCTCCCCACCCCTCACGCCTCAGGGGTCCTCAAGGCTGTCCTGGTGGGGGCCTGCCTTCCCCCTCCAGGTCACACTGGAAGCCCAGCCTGGGGCTCCAAGGTGCGAAGAGCGAGCCAGGTGGCGGCTTCTCCCCAGTGTCCCTGGCTCTTTGGTCAGTCCGCCCAGGAGAAGTTATCTCGGGTTTCCTTCTGTCTGTAGCCCTGCTGGTGGCCCCAGGGAGCCCTGAATGGCCCCTGCCGGGCAGCTTAAATTGTTCCTCTGGGGTTTGCGGGAGTGCCCCGGGGGATGGTTTATGACTCCGCCCCAGGCTGGAGTCCTTGTGGCCGCCTCCCACCCTGACCTGGGGACTCCCCACCTCAGACCCTGTCTCAGCGGCTCCTACCCCCAGGGCGGCGGCTGAACTGTGGCCCAGCCTGAGCCGGAACCAGTGCGTGAACGGGCAGGTGCTGGTCCAGCTGCTGTGGGCACTGAAGGACCAAGCTGGGCGGGAGCTGGAGGCCTTGGCGGTAGGTGACAGCCGGCAGCTGAGGGCCTCCCCCAGGACCTAGTGGGTGGGAGAGTCCGGCGGGGGTGGGGGTGCAAGGGCGGCAGGCTCTCACCGGAGCCGGGGGCATTCAGCACGTTCCTCAAGGGTCCGAGGCTTCGTCCTAGCTCTCCGGCGGCGGAGCCTGAGCCGGGCTGCTTGTTCCGCAGGCCACTCGGGCCCTTGGGGAGATGCTGGCTGTGTCTGGCTGCGTGGGTGCCACGCGGGGCTTCTACCCACACCTCCTACTCCTGCTGGTCACGCAGCTACACCAGCTGGCGCGGGGTGTGCGCGCCCCTGGCTCCCCCAAGGTGTGGGTCCCCCCGCACCGAGGGCCGCCGCACAGCCACGCCAGGTGAGGGCGGGCAGTGGAGGGAAGGGGGGGGTCGTGCCCTCGGGGGCCCTGCCACCCACCTGCTGCCTGCCCCTACGCAGCTGCGCGGTGGAGGCCTTGAAGGCCTTGCTCACCGGGGATGGTGGCCGCATGGTAGTCACGTGCATGGAGCAGGCTGGAGGCTGGAGGAGGCTGGTGGGGGCCCACACGCACCTAGAAGGCGTCCTGCTGCTGGCCAGGTGCTGGAGGGGCGCTGGGGAAGAGGCAGGGGCAGGAGGCGGGGGGCGGGGGGAGGTGGAGGCTTCTCCAGGGGCGGGAGGTGAGAGGAGAGAGCACCCCATTTCCTCCCCATCCAGTGCCATGGTGGCCCACGCCGACCACCACCTGCGAGGCCTGTTCGCGAACTTGCTGCCGCAGCTGCGCAGCCCCAACGACACGCAGCGCCTCACGGCGATGGCCTTCTTCGCTGGGGTGAGCCTGCTCCCCACCCGGCCCGGGAGGGGCCCCGCCGGCTAGGGCCCTCGCGCGTGCTGACCGCCTGGCCCCCGGCTCAGCTGTTGCAGAGTCGGCCCACGGCGAGGCTCCTGCAGGAGGAGGTCATCCTGGAGCGGCTCCGGGCCTGGCAGGGCGATCCCGAGCCCACTGTGCGCTGGCTGGGCCTGCTGGGCCTCGGCCACCTGGCGCTGAACCGCGGGAAGGTGAGGGACAGGGCTGGGCGCGGGGGAGGGGGGTGCCGCGAGGGGCCGCCCACGAGTCGCTGTCCCCGCAGGTGCGGCACATGGGCAGGCTGCTGCCGGCGCTGCTGGGTGCGCTGGGCGAGGGCGACGCGAGGCTCGTGGACGCCGCGCTGGGCGCGCTGGGGAGGCTCCTGCTGCAGCCTCGGGCGCCCGTGCGGCTCCTGAGCGCCCAGTTGGGGCCGCGCCTCCCCCGGCTGCTGGACGACGTAAGCCCCGCCCCTCCAGGCCGCTCCCCCTCCCCACCCCCCTTCCGGCCCATCCCTCCCCCCCAGCCCCCCACCCCCACCAGGCCCCCATCACCGTCGGGACCGCAGCCTTCTCCATCGGCCCTGACAGCGCCCTCCAACGCAGGCCAGGGACTCGGTCCGCGCCTCCGCCGTGGGGCTTCTCGGGACGCTGGTGCGGCGGGGCCGGGGCGGGCTCCGGGTGGGGCTCCGCAGCCCCCTGCGGAAGCTGGTGCTCCAGAGCCTCATCCCTCTGCTGTTGCGCCTGCAAGATCCCAGCCGGGATGCTGCTGAGGTCAGTTGCTCCCCAAGACTGTCCCATTGCTGTCCCCATCTACCCCCACCCATCCCCACCCTGCTCAGCACCTAATATTTCTACAAGGACCTCAGGTGCAAGTGTCCAGGGCTCCCGGGTTCCTGGTTTTTCCTGGACCACTTGCCCTGGGCTCTTCCACCTCTCATCCTGGCCACACGCCGGCTCTCTCCAGCCACTTTCTGGGCTCTAACCCTGCTTCCTTCCCCTGCCCTAGAGTTCAGAGTGGACCCTGGCCCGCTGTGACCAAGCCTTGCGTTGGGGCCTGCTGGAAGACATGGTCACTGTGGCCCACTACGACAGCCCTGAGGCCCTAAGCCGCATCTGCCACTGCCTGGTCAGTAGGGGGAGGATGGTGACAGCGATGGGGTGTGGTCAGCTGCCCACTTGGTCCAGTATGCACCAGGGCACCACCCCCAAAACTCGGTCTCCTCACTCTCCTAGCCAAGGTGGTGGCAGGTCTAAGACCTCTGGCCCTGAGGCCTTGCCCTGGGGGTGCCCCTGGGGCCCCTGGGCCCTGGGCTGACGTCTGCCACCTGTTTTCCATGTGGGGCGGGTCCTGCGATACTGTCATGACCGTGTCTGCCCCCAGGTTCAGCAGTACCCAAGTCACACCCCCAGTTTCCTGAGCCAGACCCAGGGCTACCTGCGGAGCCCACAGACGCCTTTGCGCTGGGCGGCGGCCGTGCTCCTAGGTGAGGCAGTCCTGGTGTCTGTCCCTTACGCCCAGAGCTCTGGGAGCTGGACCAGCCCTTCCCTGATGGGCGCCAGCAGCCAGTGCTCACGGGCATGTCTCGGTCCAGGCTTCCTCGTCCATCACACCAGCCCTGGCCGTGTCAACCAGGGCCTGCTGGACTCCCTGTTCCAGGGTGAGGGCCCAGCTCGCTCACCGGGGTGTGGGGTCCTGGAGAGGCTGGGGGCGCTAGGTCAGAGTGGATGGGAACGGGTGGGTGGAGGGCCAGGGGCCTGGGACATGTTGTGGTTCTGAGAGCCCTCTGGCCCTGCCTGAGCTGCCCTGTCCCTGCAGACCTGGGACAGCTGCAGAGTGACCCAGAGCCCGCCGTGGTCGCCGCGGCTCATGCGACCGCCCAACAGGTGGCGCTGCTGGCCGGCGCCCAGGCCCAGCCCCGCCGCCCGCGTCTCCTCCGCCTGCGTCTCCTCCGCCCAGGCCTCTGGCACCACAGCCGGCTCCCCCGGCCCCCACCAGTCTACCCCAACAGCCCGTTCCAGCCCCGGAGCGTCATAGGCCACTGGGGCTGCCTGGGACCCGGCTGCGCCTGAGCCCGAGCCAGCTTGGAGGGTACCCGGGGTCCCAGAGGGGCAGCGCTCCGCTCCGTGGCCAGTCCCGGCAGGGGCAGGTGTGCAGGAGAGGCTCCCCTTGAGGGCCCCCCACCCTGGGCCCGGGCCTGGATGCACACCAACCATCCCTCTCTAGGAACGCACCGCCACGACAGCCACGCGACCCGGGACAGTGGTGCCTTCTGTCCAAGCACCGTCTTGCCTTCAGCCCCCTTGCCTCTTGCCCACATGGGTCCATCTGTCCCCACTCAGGCCTGCCGCTCTCCCAGCTCCCTGGGTGTGCCCCACTGCCCCACCCCCCAGCCTGGATGGCACCTGGCCTCCCTAGCTGGGGTCTGTTAGGGGACATGGTGACACTGGCCCAACCCTGTGAGCTGGTGCCATGAGAGGCTGCCTGCTTGCTGGGTCTTCACCCATGGCCCCAGTCAGCCTCCCCTGTTTGTCTGGGCTGTCCTCCCCAGTGGCCCAAAGTCCCCCATCACGTGTCCCACTCCTCACTGGCCTGTCACCATCCCCCCACACTCCTGTGTATCGCGCCAGACCTCACCTGAGCCTCCTCTGGGTTTCCCCTGACTTCCCCACTGGAGGCTGGGGGTGGGCTTCAGGTGTGGGGTGCCACCTCCTGCACCCACCAGACTGAGCCCTCGGGTGGCTCCCCAGAGCCCTCCCTGGGCTGGAACGAGGACAGCAGGATGGCACGTGCTGGGAGGAAGCGGCTCTGGGCCCTGGTGGGCTCCTCCACCCAGACACCTGTCTTGAAATGTTCTCTTGCCTTTCGAGGCCCACCCCCCAGAGCCGTCTCCTCCGAGAGGCCTTGGCTCATGCCGCCTCTTGGAGGGCTGGGACCCGTCCTCCCAAATCTGGGGACCCCCTTGGGGTCCTGCCTGTCCCTGTGGGAAGTGGTTAAAATAAACACAGGTGGCTTACAGGTGTCTGATATGAGTCTGGGAAGTGGGTGGGGCCAAGGATGGAGTCCTGATGACCTTGGCCTGGTCCAGAGTCTGGCTCAGGCTGGGATTATAGATAAGGCAGTAAGTAGTGAGTGAGGAGTAAGGGTCAGCCCGCCGGGGGTTTAGAGTCAGGCTGGTTCAGGGTCCCTGTTTATGGCCAGGGAAGGCACGACTTCACCTGAGACAGAGAGAGACAGCTCGGGAGCTCAGGCAGGAAGGACGTTAGGTCTCTTGACGCCCAAGCGGGGCCAGGCCAAGCACACGGGTTGGTGTGGAAGCAGGGGATATGGTCTGTGTCTCAGTTTAGAACTACACGAAATGTATCACAGACCCTCCGGACGGGCCAGGAGGCCCTCAGACTCCCAAGGGAGGATGGGAGAGGGCAGGAAAGGATAGTTTGGGGCTGTCCTGGGAGGCCATGTGGGTGAGGGGCTCTCAAGCCAGTCATTATCCGGCAGGACCGCAGCTCCCAGGATGGGGGCGCTGGGCAGGGCTGGGTGTCTTCGGTTTCCCTCAAGGCAGTGGGTGAGTGCGGGGACCGTCCTCAGAGCCCCTGATTCGATCTGGGCCCAAAGCTGGGCTGAGCAGTAACGGCCCTCAGTAACGGCCGCTGAGGTCCGAAGCGGGCCCAGCCCCCCCGGGCTGCTGCCCAGGAGCCGAAACCTGGGCTGAGTGGTCGCTGCGCGCTTCCATCACCAAGCAGAGCATGGCTGGCCAGGGATGCTCTCTCGAAAGGAGGCCCCAGGCTCCGCGGAGGGCTCCGGCAGGCAGCACCCAGCCCCTTCCGCCCCAGGTCTGAAGTGCCCACAGCCCTCCTGGTTACAGGAGCGCAGGCTGTGTCCTGCACAGTGTAGCCACCGGCTTATGGTCCTGTGGCCAGCCCCAGCTTGCTATGCCCCCCAGTACCTCAAGCTCCCCCCCAAGACCCTCTGCCTGCCAGGTAGGAGGGTCGAGGACAGGTGGGCTGCAGCCTGCCTTTGTTCTAGCATTAATTTCGCTCTCAGGCCGGGGCACTAGATATTCTCTGGGGCTAAGGTTCTAGCTCTGAAACTACTGTCCCTCCTGTTCAGTGAGTCCTGGAGCCCCCTCTCAGGGGAAGGCCATGGCAGAACCCCCCTTCGTCCACCTGCCAGCACGCAGAGGAAGGCCGACTGTGGTTCCCACCAAGGAAAAGCAGATTTCCCGGCTGTGCACGCTCTTGGCGATGAGGCCACGTCAGTTCCCGCCTGTGCCTACACTCGGGTCCCCCTCTGCCATGTGGCTGAGGCCCGCTGAGTGCCCAGGGATCTGCACCTCAGGGTCCAGGACACCCCACGCATAGGGACAGACTCTTAGCCTTGAGCAGATGTGCCTGGACGAGACCCGACCGTTCAGATGAAGGTTAGGGTTAGGACCACGCAGCCCTGGGAGGACCAGTCTGTGTACCTGTCAGACAGCTGTGCTCTGGTCCCCGCTCCGTCCTCGTGACCGCAGCAGGATGTTCTCAAGTCCCCCGGGGAAGCTGCTCCGTAGTATTCGCTGGGGGAGGCCAGCCCGCGGGGGAGGGCCAGGTCCCAACACCTGGCAGGCCCCTTAGCCCCACGGCACAACAGCAGCGGGACCACGGAGCAGCCCCCGTGCTCCCTGCCCGGATCTGGGGCTGCCTCAAAACTCCGTGAGCCTCTCTCCCTTGTACACCACATTTATTGACTTTCCCCAACGCCCGGCCCCGGGATGAACTGGCCACAGGCTGGCTGGGGCTCTCAGCCCCCGGGATGGGCGGCTGGGTGGGCTTGAGCTGTGCCCCACCCCCGTGCCCCTGCAGCTGCCCAGGGGAGCAGGCGAGCGGCTCAGCCCCAGCAGCTGTCTGGGCTCAGCCCTGACAGCAGCGCCAGGCAGGCGAAGAGCGCGCATGTGCGGTCCTGGGCCTCTGGCTCCCAGCGCACCTGGGGGGCGTCCGTCTGCACGTCCAGCCCGCATTCCTCCAGCAGGACCCAGGCAGGTATCTCCGGGCCCCAGCTGCTCCCCAGGAGCTCTGGCGGCAGGGACACCTCCCTACGCTGCTGCCAGGGGCTGCTCTGCGCCAAGACGCTCCCCACCTGCTAGAATGGGGAGAGAGGTTGTCGCGAGCTGCGTGTGCCCCCATTGCTCCTTCCTAGGACGCCCCGCACCCGGCCACCCACATGTGCTCTTACCAGCTTGAACTGCCCAGACAGCTCTCCAGTCTCCAGCATCTTCACGAGCACCGCATGCTGGGTCTCATTCAGCACTGGGGGGAGACTTCCGCTCAGAGAGGGTTCCAGAAGGCCTGGCTGGACGAGCCCCTACCTCTGCCCCTCCCGGCCCCACCCCAGGAGCCTCTCACCGGCCAGTGCTTCTGCCAGGTAGAGGACGGGGCGCGCCAGCTGCCCTTCCAGCTCCCGGGAGCTGCGCACGAGGCACTCGAGGAGGGCACCCGCTGGACCGTCCAGGGTGGGCACCAACCCACAGCGCAGGCCCTGTTCCAGCTGGGGATGCGCGGCCAGCTGGTGAGTCCGAGCGGCGGTCGTGGGCCCCTCCCGCCGGCCCTCCTGCCCTGGGGCTGCTCACCTCCTCCTCCAGAATTTGCAAGGCCCGCTCTTCCCGCAGCACGTGCACCAAGCCTGCCAGCAGCTGCCCGCCCAGCTCCCGGGACAAGCCCCGCAGGACCTGGGCTTGGGCCCCCACCTCTGCCTGAAGGCCCTGGAAGTCTCCCGTGAACGCAGGACAGACCTCAGCAAACCCATCTGCGGGGAGAGGACTGGGACTGACCTTGGAGAACCCTGGTCGGGAAAGGCAGACTCCTGGAGGGGCAGAAAGGGGTGCCCGCCCGCGTTCCCGGGGTTGTCGAGCAGGTACTGACCTGACTGTAGCTTTAAGTCTCCAGAGAGCTGGGGGTGGCTTGTGCTGCTTCCAAAAGGCAGCTGGGGGCCTGGGGGGGGCGCAGGGTGAGTCAGGGCCGAGAGCAGGCCGCTGGGCCTCACAGTCCATCAGCACCACCCAACACCGGCATCCCGGGGCAGGAGCGAGGCTGGGGCGAGGCAGGGGTGAGACGGGTTGGGGGGGTGAAGCTGGGCGGAGCAGGTGTTGGTGTGGCTGTGGAGCTCCCCTCTTCCCGGCGCGCGTGTGTTTCCTCCGGCACCCGGGACCCCGATGCCTGCTGGCCGTGCTGGGCTGGAGGCGCCCACCTCACCTTCCTTGGGCGGCCTGAAGGTCCTCTGCCTCTTGTGCTTCTTGTCCCAGTAGAGGAGGACATCTGCAGCCCGGTGGGAGCAGAGATGGGGGGGTGGGTCGACCAGTGACCCCAAACTCTGCCTCACCCCCGGGGGCTACCCTGCCCCCTCCAGGCCGGAGCATGGCTCCTGCGGCCACCCGGGAAGCTCGGCCTCCTCGCCTCTCTGCCAGGGCCGCAGGAGGTACCCCAATCCCAGCTCACCCCAGTCAGGGTCAATGAGCAGCTGGGCCACCTGGAAGGCCAGGACGCTGCCTGAGGGGATGCTGACCATCTTCTTCCGGCTCCTGTGGCCCTGGCCTTGGCCCTGAGGGGCGGAGAGGGGCTTGGGACTGGGCTCTAGGCCATGGGGTGAGTAGGCTGGGTGCTGGTGGGGGCGTCTGCCAGGGGACACCCTGCCGGTCTCCCCGACCCTTGCCCATTCACGGCCCACGCCGCACACCTGGAAAGACACGGCTCCCAGCAGCGCAAACTGGCCGGAGCCCTCGTGCTTGTGGGTCTGGCTGACCGTCACCTCATCTTGCGTCTGCAGCACCTCCGTCACCACGAACAGGTCGCTCCCACAGTTCCGCAGCTGCCGCAGGACCTCGTGCTCGGGCCGCCGCAGGCGCCTGTGGCAGGCGTTTGCCTTGGAAGCTGGGGGTCGGGGTCCTGCCCTCCCCCGCCCTGGGCCACGCTGCTGGGGGGCTGCTGCGGCCCAGGGGCCCAGGAGCTCCGGGGGGCCCAGGCCCAGGCTCCCTGTCATCCCCTCCCTGGGGGCTCCCAACAGTGTTCGTGGGGGTGGGCCGTGGTGGGGGGACGGCCAAGACGCAGGGGTGCTGCGTGGACAGCAGCAGACCCCTGGAGGTACCCGCCCCCTCGCCGCTGCTCATCCAGCGGCTTCTCCCCCCATTCCCTGCCCCGCCCTGGATTGAAATTTCAAATCTCTACCCTGACCTAATAAAGCTCCTTGTCACCCCGTCCCCGTGTCGGCTCTGTGACCACACCGGCCCTCAGGATGCAGTCGCCCGTCACCTCGGCAGCCTCCTCGCCCTCTGCCTGGCTCGGCGTGCCCCTGGGGCCTGTACTCCCACCACCCCGGCCACCGTGCTGACCCTTGGCCTGGCACGGCCGCCTGGTGACTCCTGATGCCCCGGGGTGGTGACCCAGAGGCTGCTCGGGGGCTCACCTCTCTTGCTTCATGGCGTCCCAGATGTTGGGGTCCACTTGCCGTGTGCACACTTTCATTGAGATGCTGAAGTTCCCGGACACCGACGCCTTCCCCGCGAGCCTCCCCTGTCCTGCGGCTTCCAGCTCCCCGCTGCCCTGCACCTCCCCGTCCGTGCAGTCGAAGATGTGGATGGGCGAGCTTTGTTTCACATCTAGAGCCAGACCAGAGCTGAGGCCCCGTCCCCCGTCGGCCACCCGCCCCGCCTGCTCAGAGGGTGGTTGCTTGAAAGCAGAAAGCCCAGAGGCACGGAGGGGGCAGCGGCCGCCCGTCCCTCCCCTCCCAGAGGACGGGGTACCTGGTTCTGGGGCATCAGGCTCCAGAATGTCCCTGAGGGACAGGTTGATGCACGTGTAGCGGGCTTTCCAGAACCACGACCTCGAGAGCTTCCTGCCCAACAAGCAGTAGGGCTGGAAGCTGGCGGAGCTCCGCAGGCTGTCCACGGGGGTCAGCTTGCCGCCATGGTCCAGCTCCTGGACCACCCTCTTGACCACGCCCTCGAAGGTAGATGCCATGGCTCCTGAGGAGGACCGATGGGCCAGCCGTGTTGCCCTCAGCACTAGAAGAGTAGGGGATGGGGGCACCAGTCGCTGCTTGGATGCCTCCAGCGGCAGGGAGCTCCCTTCCTCCACAGGCCGGCCTGGGATGCTCCGACTGGCAGAAAGCTCCAGCTCCTGCTCATCACCCAGCACAGAAGCAGTGTCTGCCCCGTCACCCACTCGGCAGCCTCGCCTGGGGCTGGTGAGCGCCTCTGGGCTGGGTTGGGGTTCACAGTCCTCTGTGGGACTCTGGCCACCCGCACCTTCCGTGCTGTGGGGGCAGGGAAGGGCAGGGCAGCCCTCAACCATGCAGAGACCCTTGTCACTTTGTCAGCCAACAAGGAGCGGCTCATGAAAAGCAGCCCCAGGGGAAGGGCAGGGGAAGGCAGGGGTCTCAGGGTGACCCCAGCCCCACGGTCTCGCTGCTGCAGTAACCGTCTCCCTGGGTGAGGTGTTCAGAGGGCAGGAGAAGAAGCAGGGACCACCAAGCTTCTGGGGACTTGGCAAGGGGCCCGCAGCAAGGCTCTGCCACAGTGTCCCCAGCTTTCAGGTATGCCCTCTAAGGCTTTTTCTGTGCCCAGAGTTCCATGAGCCCCAGCCCGAGGCTGAGGCGTCAGGGACCAGAGGGCAGAGCAGGCCTCACCCAGGACACAGGAGGCCTGGGCCCTGGGCAGAGGAGCCAGCCTTTCCCAACCACTCCCTTGGTAGGAGACCTTTGAGCCACGGTGCTGGTCTGAATTCAGAGTGGGCCACGGGGTACCTGGGAGGGCCCCCCACAGTCAAACCCAAACCCAGATGGGCTTCCCAGAGGCCTCAGGCTTCCCTAAGCTGGTCTGGGATTTTGGGGAGTCCCGGGAGGGTGCTGGGACCACGTGGTTCCCCATCGCCCCCACTCAGCGTGAGCTCCCCCCCACCAGGCAGTGCGCAACGGCACTGGGCGTGGGCTGCAGCTCACCGTGACGGTCACCCCAGTTCCGGGCCCACGACGGGAAGCAAGTCCGCCCTGCCGCCCAGAGCTGGGAAGCGTCTGAGCAAGTGCACAGCTGCAGGAGCCCAGACCCAAAAGTGAAACTTCAGCCTAGTGACGTGACCGGCCGTCCCTCCCAGAAACGCCCCAGCAGTGCACCCCGTGGGGCCCCACCAGCAGCCCCAGCGCCCTCGCCTCCCCCTCCAGCCGGAGGTACTTCCCGCGGTTTCCTCCTTACAGCTCGAATCCAACAGACGTTTCTCGGAAGAAGCGGACAGTGGGCAAGCGCCGCGATGTTCGCATCACCACCCAGCTGGGAGCCGCGAGCCCAGCCACGCCGGGAGGCCACTCCACGCCCGCCCGCGGCCGTCACAGACCCCACAGTGTGGGGGGCGGGGCAGAGGGACCGGGGCCCCTGCAGGGGCCCCAGAAAACCACGCTCAGCCCCGCCCTCTCCTCTCCTCCGTGGGTTCAACAGAAATGAGAGCGTATGTTCATACACAAGCCTCTGCGAATGCTCAAACGCATCACCTGGACACACAACAGGTGGAGACAATGCAAAGGTCCCTCAGCTGAGGAAAGGGCACGGGGCCTCCGTCCAGGGGAAGACCCAGGAGGGAAGGAAGGACTTACGGATGGCCTGGGACGTGGATGAGCCTCAAACACAGGCAAAGCCCTAGAGACAGAGTAGACAAGAGGTCGCTGGGTTGAGGGGCGGGGGAGTGAAGGCTGACAGGCACACGGTTTCTTTCTTGTTTTTAAGATTTTTATGTATTTATTTGACAGACAGATCACAAGTAGGGAGAGAGGCAGGCAGAGACAGAGGGGGAGGCAGGATCCCCGCTGAGCAGAGCCCGATGCGGGGCCGGACCTCAGGACCCCAGGGACCATGGTCCGAGCCGAAGACAGGGGCTTAACCCACTGAGCCCCCCAGGCGCCCCCAGGCACACGGTTTCTTTCGAGGCGACGAAAAGCGCTCCAGTCAGTCGTCTTGCTGGTGTCCTGACCCTGGATAGGCTGAAGCCCACGGAGTTCTCCCCTTTAAGCGGGGGAATCGTATGGCGTGTGAATTCCGTCGGGAGAGCGGTCAGTGGAAAATCTGGACTCAGGTTTGAACCCGCAGGCGCGACACCAGCTCCTTCGTGATCCTATCGTCCAAGTTGTGGTGAATCACGTCCCGTGCAGGGCGGCAGGAGCCGCACAGGCTTCCTTCTCCGCCTTCTCTGGCACCACTTCCCGCCTCGCTGCTACCCCGTGACACCCTGGAGGCCTCGCTGGGGCCCCTCCCGTGCCGAGACAGCTCCTCGCCCCACGCCCGAGCCTCGGGGGCGGGCTGAGAGCTCTCTGAGGCGGGGGCTCCCCCTCCGCTTGGAGTGCAGCCCCCGGCTCCAGTCCAGCCGCCCGCGCCCATTGGCTGGTGTGAGAAGCGTGCCCTCGCTGGTGGGGAGGCTCCGAGCCCGAGGAGGGCTGGGAGTGTGTGTAGTGTGCACACGCGTGCCTGCGTTCACATGGGTATGTGTTCACACGTGTCCACTGCATGTGCTGTTTGTGCAAGCACACGTGTGTGTTTTTAAAAAGATTTTATTTATTTGAGAGAGAGAATGAGATCGAGTGAGCATGAGAGAGGGAAGGTCGGAGGGAGAAGCAGACCCCGATCGAGCAGGGACCCTGACGCAGGAATCGATCCCAGGACTCCGGTATCCTGACCCGAGCTGAAGGCAGTCGCTCAGCCAACTGAGCCCCCCCGGCACCCCCGTGTGTGCTCATACACGTGTTTGTGTCTGTACACACTAGTATGTGTTGCGCGCGATCTCAGGCTGGGGCCCGCAGGCCTGTGCTGCACCCGGGATTGCGGGTGCCAGAAGGCTGCCCTGCCTGGTCCTTGCCTGTCCCTGCATGCAGCCACCTCTGGGAGACCGGATCTGAGGCGGGAGCCATTGGCGGGCAGGAGGGACAGCACCTAGGCCACCTGGGCCACGGTGACTACGGAGGGTGGCCCATGGTTCCCGCCTGCCTTGAGGCCGTTGCCTGGGGCTACGACACCTCGGGCTGGATGTGGCGGAGCAGGGGTGAGTCTGCTGCAATTCCTTGGTCCCGTTTCCAGTTCTCCAGCAATAACCAGAGTGAGAGGGACCTGCCAAGCCCAGCGCCTAATGGCCCGGACGCCTGGGCTCCTGACTCTTGCTTGACAGAGGACAGAGGTCAGCCTGACAGGACAGGAGTGAGCCTGCTGGGGAGAGGAGGAGAGAAGGCGGGAGGTGCTGGCCCTCCGCCCTGTCCTCTCCCTGGCTCCCTTTCAAAGAGCAAAGGGGGCCACCAAAACATTCTGAGGACCAGGAGCTCTGGGGCAACACTATGTCCACCTCAAGCCCACCATGTGTTACACTGAGGTGGGTGCGGCTGCCCTGGGGGTCCACAGCCAGGGAGGACACACCTCTCTGAAGGCAAGCTGTGATCCCAGACTGCGGGCCAGGGAGGGCATTTCCGTCTGTGCACCCTGAGGTGGAGGAAACTCGCTGCACCCAGGGACTCTGCCTCCATCCGCCGGCTGGCAGGGGCTGGCGCAGGAGGGGCGGTGGCAATCAGTGCAGACCCTGCCCTGGGGGTGCCCAGCCCCGGGCAAACACACACGGCATTAAGATCCCAAAGATAACCCAGAGAGCTCTGGAGGGAGCCACCCCATCACGGAGGAGATGGAACAGTGGTGAGGCAGCTGCATTCCAGACTCGGGGATGGCGGGCACCAGGGGCAAGCGCCAGGGGCCCCAGGTTCTGCTGGGTCCGAGACGGGCTCCCGTGCAGCCCATCGCCCCTCTCATCCCACCCTTTAAGGGGGAGCAGCCCAGGGCCAGCTCCACCCAGTGCTGACTCTTCCAGGGACATTTTCCAGCTTCCTGCGGTGCGGGTGCTGGGAAGCCCACGCCCTCCGCAGGCTCCCCTGGGGCTGAGCTCCCGTTCCTCCAGTGGTTGCCCCTCCCTACCTCTCCCCTGCTGTCTCCCCTTCTGTCCTGCTCACATCTCTGTCCCGCCCTCCGACCGGGAGCCCTTGCTCCAAAAAGCAGATGCTGTCTGGATTAGAGACCTCTGACCTGGATGCCGCTGCAGGGCCAAGAGAGTGCCAAGCGCAGATGGAAGTCCCAGAACTCCCATCTCGTGGGGACTGAGTCCCCCGCAGGGCATCCCTCCTGCTCAGCGCCGCCGTGGCCACCCCGTCAGTAGCCCAGATGCTGGGGTGCCTCTGCCCAGCACGTGCTCAGTCCACATAGGGGAGATCTCTGGGGGATGGGCCAGCCCCAGAGCGGGGCCCTGTAGGTTCAGGGGCACCCCTGGAGTCAGGAGGGGTGTGAGTAGCAGGAAGGTAGCTTCCTTTCAGAGTCCCCTACCGTGGGGCCTGCTGTGATCTCTCGGGTTCCCTGAGCTTTCTACCTGCTGGGGTGGGGACCACAGAAGCCTGTCCCACCCCAACGGGGCCTCTGCTCCAGGAAGCAGCCCCCTTGCTCTGGCTTCTGGTTTTCTGAGCCCCCCTCTGCCCCAGCTGGGAGAAGCGATCACTGCTGCTGAATGGAATCCAGGCATTGCTGGGGCGGGAGGGAAGGAGTTATGGGGGGACCCTAGAACAGGTTTGCTCAGTGCTGGGCTGTGAGGATGGTCTCCGTGAGATCCACCCAAGCTGGTCCCCAAGAGCCTTGTGGAAATGCTGTGATTGAGGGAACTGTAGACCCAAACACTTTTCTCCCAGAAGGACCTGGCTCAGAGAGTCTGAGAGTCATGCTTTTGAGTGAGCATTGGGTGTGGGGTGCGATGCTGGGGTGAAGCAGGGCTCCCCGGGGTCCCGAGGGCGGCTGTCTTCTGCAGTAACTTCCTGCGCCCTTCCCTCTGGGATGAAAGGGGAAGGGGCAACCGTGGTGGAGTGATCCCAGCTGGCCAACCACCTGTTCCCACCTGAGGACTCCCAACGCACGTTTATCTAGAGGGAAGGAGTTGGCAGGGGGGTTCCCAAGGAGTGGGTGGGAGGAGGAGGCAGATAAGGCAAGACAGACTGAACATTTTGTGCAAATTCCGTGATAAAAGTGTGCTTGGCGTCCGCATTCCCTTTAGACATGTGCTGCGGCCCCGGTGGGGGGAGGGTAGGAGGGGCCGTAGCTTTGCGGAAGTGGCCGCAGTGGGAAGAGCTCAGGAAGGAAGAGCCTGCCTGGGCTGCAGGGTGGAGAAAACCCCCCACCAAAGGAGAAGGGGAAGCTGTGTGTGGGAGAAGGTGGGGGCCACCAGGCGTCGGGAGAACACAGCCCTGCGAGGACGGAGAAGTCCTTCCTAATGGACTCCGGCACCTGGGCAGGCCCCTGGGAAGAGCGCCTTGGGGTGGAGGAAGGCTGCTGGGAGTGCGGGTCATCAGCAAGACCGAAGCAGGTTGGGGGACATGGCCAGCCAGCAGGCAACTGAGCATGTGCCGGCGGGGAAGACCAGAGACGCAGGTCGGGAAGATGCAAGCGACCGGGAACATGGCTGTTGTGGGAACCAAGTGTGCGCAGTCTTGACACCGGTGCGGGGCCTGGCTCACCGTGAAGGGCTACACACAGGCCAAGGGTTTCTGTCTGGTGTTCAGAGAGAACGGGTCATCTGAGGGGAGCCCCTAAAGAGGAAACTACTCAAAATCATACTCAGGGTCTTGGCACACACTGCGAACTCCCCTTCAGAAAAGGCTCTGCCATGGGCGGAGTTGGCGCTGGGGGTTTCCACCTCCCTCCCAGCGACACTGAAGGCGGGCTGTTCCCGCGCCTGCCGGCGGAGTGGCTCAGGGGTCGTCCAGGCCGTGTGACTGCTAAGACCGGTTTTAGTAAGGCAGCCGCAATGGCGCCTATGCTTACCACGGCTTCTCAGCCCGAGGAGACTGACCTCCAACTGCGCGATCTCTCTGCCGCCCCAGGTCCGGACAGCCCGTCCCAACGCGGAGAGAACAGGCTCAGGGCCAGACCACGGATCTCGGTGTGTGCGGGGGGGAAAAACGGCCCCAAACCCTAGTGATATAAACGACATCTGATCCTCACCCACAAACGTGCGCGCAAGTTGTCCCAAATTATGCCGTCTGGGCTGGAGATCGTCAAACTGGGTCTTCTCCGCCGCACGGCAGTGCCTGGGCCCACGGCTTCGGAGCTGGCTGCCAACCCTCCCCCGTGGCTGGCTGATGGCCCCGGGGCCCAGCGCTGGAACTGGATGTGGGCGGCCGCCCTGGCTGGTTCACAAGGGGACGGCTGTCGCGTCTCAGGGAAGTGACCCAGGGCAGGCCCCCAGGAGGGCTTTTCAAGGTACCTCGTGGGAAGCTCTGCTCACTTGTTCTGAGTCCCCTCCGCGGCCCTCAGAGCTCTGCCAAGGCCAGAGGCTCCTGCGCCAGTCCAGGTTCGTAAGTCACCCCGAGCCTGGCCACACGCCTCCCTCCTAGGGTGCATCTGGCCGCTTGTGGGGGAGTAAGAGGGGAAGGGAGAGATGGACGCTGCAGCCAGGGTTCAGCCAGGACAGTGCGGTAGCAGACGGGAGGGAGGGACAGAGGGTGGACGCGCCGACGGTTCCAGACTCCTCGGGTCCCTCCTCAGACACACGCGGGTCGGGAGCGACGCCCGCCGGGGCTTCCGCGGGGACTCGGGGCGGCCAGTGCAGGCTGGTCTCAGGGGCCCGGGGCCGGCGCTGACCCGGGGGGCGGCGGCGGGCGGCGCTGCAGCGTCCCTGCGGCACGAACCACCTTCTGCCGACCCCTCGCGGGTGTGCGCCACGCCGCTGCGGGACGCCCGCGACCGTCACTTTATTACCTTCGCCGTGACCGTTTCTCTCAGCACAGCCCCCTCTTCCCGCCTCCGCGCCGCCCGACTTTCCCGTGGCCCCGGCTGCCGAGGGGGCCGCAGCAAACACGGGTTTCATGCGGTGCTGCCAGAACTCACGTCTCGGGGGCCCTGTGACGACCGCGCAGGGTCCAGTTCGGGCTCAGTGCGAACGTCCGGGTACCGCAGTCACCAGCACCCCCGCCCGCCCGACAGCAGCCCGGAGCGGCACGGGCATCCCGCATCCCGCGCCCCGCGGCCGCCCCGTCCCACGCGCCCCCGCGCCCCCGCCGCCGCCCCGTCCCCCGCGCCCCGCCCCCCGCCGGCGCCCCGTCCCCCGCGCCCCCGCCGCCACCCCGCCCCAC
>ML103406.1:38211-68540 GCA_003697995.1 Taxidea taxus jeffersonii
CTGTTCCTACACGTGAAATCTCCTTGCTTGGCCGAGGTTCCCGACCCGGGGCTCCTCGTTCTCGTTCTCTCCTCCCGCCCGGGCCCACGGAGCGGCGTTAGCAGCGCCCCCGGGCCGCCCCCTCGGCGGCTCGCAGTCCACGCCCGCAGGAAACCGCCCACCGCGGCCCCCGGGACCAGCCCGGTACGGCCGTCGCCCCGCCCCCGGCGCGCTGGCGTCACTTGCCGGCGCTCCCTGCTGACGTCTCCCGCCCCCCGCCCGGCGCGCGCCGGGACCCGCCTTTCCGGGGGCGTTGCCAGGGCAACGGCGCGTCCCTTGCGGTCCCGCCAACACCCGGGCCTGGCTGCAGTGCGCAGTCTCGGCACTTCGGCGGGCCCCGCCCCGCCCCCGGTCCGGCCCCTCCCCGCCTGCGGGGGCGGGGGAAGCAGTCGCGCCGCGATGACGTCGCGGGGGCCTGGCCGGGCGTCGCGGACTCCGGAGATGGAGGAAAAGGAGCAATTACGGCGACAGATCCGTCTCCTGCAGGGTGGGTCGGGCCGGGCCGGGGTCGCGCGTCCTTCTCTTTCCCCGCACCTCACGGCGGGCCCCTGCCGGCCTCCCCAGAGCGGGTCGCTCTCCGCCTGCGGTCTCGACGGCCGGGTCGGGTCGGGTGGGGAGGGCGGCGGGTCGGGGGGCGGCGGGGGACCTGGAGGGGCATCCGGGCCGGCCGGGGTCAGCCCCTCGCCCCGGCTTCGCCAGAGCGCTGGTGCGGGCCCTTCAGGCGCTGCGGCGGGTGGCGGCGGGGCCGTCGCTTAGTAACCGGCCGGAGGCGACCCCCCCGCGGGCCGGCGCCCTCTCGCTCCCGCGGCCACACGGTGGGGCGGGGGGCTTGTCCTCGGGGCGGCGGGCGGAACCCCGGGCGTCTCGTCCGGCTGCCGCCCTCCGCACACGACGCTTCGCGGCCCCACTCCTCGGGCCTCAGGTTCCCAGCTCTTCCATGTCGACCCGACGTGAGGTTCTGTACTTAAAAAATTTCCCGTTTCGAGTTTTCCGGTGAAGAGAAGACGGAGGAGTTGGAAAGCGAGCATGGGGGAGAGTCAGGCGGCCGTCGTGCCTGCGCTGGCGTGTCACCGGGTCAGGACACGGCTGGCTTAGGGCCTGGGGACAGGACTTGTGCGGGGGAGTGTGTACCTGGGGGCCAGCCCGGGGTTCGCTGGTGCCGTTCTAAGCCCCTGGGTCCTGCGCCAACCAGGACGACTATCCAGGGGCTTCCTCGGAAAGTCTGTGGCGGGGCGGCCACTGCTGCGGCTCTTCTCCCCTCAGAGGACGACAGTGTGACGTTCTTGTCAACCGTGGACGCTCACAGGCGTCCGCTGTCTTGTGCTCGTTGTCCCGTGGGCCAGGCAGGGAGGCTGTGAAGGCGGCTCCTAGCCGCGTTCCTCCTGTGGGCAAGCCAGAGGGCCTCCGGGGCTGACTGGCTCCCTTGCCCGGGACCGTTACAGCTCGGGACCTTGCTGGTCTCCTCGTACCCAGCGGCACGTGCCCTCGAAGGGTTGTGGAGCCGGGATAGTGATGTTCCTGGCAACTTAGGGGTGTCGTGCTCCAGGGCACAAACGAGCAGAGATAGGGCTGAAGTAGAACCGGTGGGAGAAGGCTCTCGGGAACGGTGGGCCGAGGCAGTGCGCATGGTCTCAGGCTCCAGGGGCCGCCCTGCCTGTGCTGCGGCCTGGCAGCGGCTCAGGAGTGAGGTGGGGTCCGTGATGCGCTTCTGGGGAACCGACGTTGAATTTATGTTCACCCTCTGGCTAACAGAGCCTCTGATTCTGCTTTCTCAGGTTTGATCGATGACTACAAAAACCTCCATGGCAGTGGCTCCTCCCCGGGCGCCTCAGCCGCTTCCCGGTGGCAACCACCTGCTTACAGCAGCAGCCGGGCCTTCAGTGCTGGCTACTCTCGCCCAAGCCGGAGGGGCTTCTCTCCGAACCGTGGGCCTGCGTGGCGCAAGAAATACTCCCTTGTGAATCGGCCCCCGGTGTCCTCAGACCAGCCTGGTGATGGGGCTGTGCAGCCGCCCCTCAGGGCTGGGGGCAGCCAGGGTCCTGACCCCCAGCAGTATGTCTTGGAGAGGCAGGTGCAGCTGAGTTCGGATCAGAACATGGTCATCAAAATCAAACCGCCATCGAAACCGGGTTCAGCTAATGCTGCGGGTGTCCCTCGGGGCTCCTTGGAAGAATTGGAGGGCCCTCCCTGGAGCGACCACAGGCCTCAGGAGGGGGAGGGCGAGCCCCCAGGTGTGCAGCGGCAACCCCCAAAGCCAGGAAGAGTCAAGGGGAGCTGCGGTGCCGAGGACCCCCTGCCGGTCTGCCAGAAGGAGCCTGGCAAGCCTCGGGTGGTGAAGTCTGCGGGTAGCATGAGTGACATACCCTCGGAGCCCCGGCGGACGGTTAGTGAGAGCGCAGTTGCCGTCAAGGCCCGCTTCCCATCCTCCGCCCTGCCCCACCGCAGTGGCATGGCTGTGGGCCGGAAGCTGGGCTCACACTCTGTGTCCAGCTGTGTCGCACACCTCCTTGGAGATGGGAGAGTGAATGCCGGCCGCGAAGATCAGCCAGCTTCCTCTGGCGTGGTGGCCGGCCCAGTTAGACCGGCTTCTGGACCCAGGCAGGCCCGAGAGTCCTCACTGCTCGTGCCCTGCCGCACCAACAAGTTCCGGAAGAACAATTACAAGTGGGTGGCTGCTTCAGCAAAGAGCGCCCGGGCCCCTCGGAGGGCCCTCAGCCCCAGAGCGGCCTCAGAGCACGGGTGCAAGGCCCCCTGCGGCACAGCGGAACGCGGGGAGAAGCCGCAGCTCAGAGCCGATCCGGATGCCAAGCCCAGGAGGTCGGCGGCGTCCTCCACGGCCGGGGCCTCCCCCAGCAAGTACAAGTGGAAAGCATCCAGCCCCTCGGCCTCGTCCTCCTCCTCCTTCCGTTGGCAGTCGGAAGCTAGCAGCAAGGACCATGCCTCCCAGCTCTCTCCGGTCCCATCTCGGTCCCCGCCAGGGGACGGAGCAGCTGTGGGCCCCAGCAGTGGGAAGCCCCCCTTCGGGGAGACCCCGCTCTCGGCTTACAAAGTGAGGAGCCGCACCAAGATCATCCGGAGGCGGGCCGGTGCTAGGTGAGTGCCCCTACTGCCTCCCAGGTCCCGCGTGGGCAGGCCCGGGCCTCGAGCGCTCCCTGCTTGGTGTGCAGAACCCCTGGGATGGCCCACTTGCAGGGGCGTGGGAAGAGGAGAAGCATCACTGGCCGCGGGGTCAGGCCAGGGCGTGTGTGGTGGCGTTCGGGTGCCCGGGACCTGCGAGGCTGGGGTTACTGCTCTCCCTCATAGCTCAGTAGCGGGCCCAGCCGGTGAGGACGGGTGGGCGCCAACATGCTCAGCCCCTCTCCTGGTGGTGAGAGACCGGAGGCTGCTAGGGTTGCCTTTAAAGCTCGGGGTTCACGGGGTTTGTGGGTGATGGCTTTCCATCCAGGCCAGACCCAGGGTGCACCAGGAAGGAAGTCTGTCCCTTTAGTGGCAGCCAAGTGACCAGGTGAGTGTTTGTCTCACTGAGTAGGTGTCACTTCCCTGGCCCTCCAACTTCCAGGAATGTGAGGAGGCTGAGCAGTGGCGCTGGGGCTGAGGTCCGGGGCTGGGGTCCAGGGCTCAGTCCCGGCAGCCGTTCACTGCAAGGGCAGAGTCGCTGTCGCTGGGAGTCCCGCTCTGGAGGTCCTTCTTGCCGTCTGACCTTGGTCTTGGCCTTGCTGTCCCAGACAGGTGCTAGGTTACATGGCTCCCCCGCCTTTTCTGGACGGTGGCCCGCCTGTGTTTCAGCTGGCGTGGAGGGGGGAGCCGTGGGAAGTAGCCCCTTCCGCCGAGATGGCCGGAGGCCAAGGGGCAGCTCTTCCTCCTCTGTGGCTCCCTGGGGCCTCCCCCAGCCCCACTGGAGAGTTCATCTGGCCTGGGGAGCCCCAGGAGACCTGGAGCACATGTGCCGGGGGGGGTCAAGGGTTGGGGCCCCCCTCCCTGTGCCCCGGCTCAGGCTCTGTAGGGGAGGCAGAGGGCGACAGCTCTCAGACAGCCGCTGCTCGTTTGGTGGAAGGCTGTTTCCCGCGGGGGCATGGCTGCCTCAGTGGGGGCGCCCATCGGGAGTTGTCTGCTTTTTGTCTCTGCAGCGTTCCTGGGGACAAGAAGAGCAGCCCCCCACCTGCTGCCACTGCCAAGAGCCAGTTCAGCCTGCGACGGAGGCAGGCCCTCCGGGGGAAGAGCAGCCCCGTGCCGAGGAGGACCCCCAGCAAGGGGCTGATGCAGGTCACCAGGCACCGGCTGTGCTGCCCGCCTCCAGGCCGGGCCCACCTCCCCGGCAAGGAAGGTACGACCGGTAGGAGGGGTTCTGGAAGGCTTGCCCTTGCTGCGCCCGGTCTGTGAGCCTCGCCTCTCCCTCCGACTGCGCTGGCTCTGCTGGCCTGTCAGGCATCACCGGCAGCACCCGTCAGCGCTCCAGCCCGAGAATGCGTGGTCTCCTGGGCAGGGGGCAGCTGGGGCTGGAGAGCAGAGGGGAAGGCCGGGCCGCCGTATCCGCGCTCTGGGTGGGGAAGGTGCCGCTGGGCAGGTCCCTCTGGTAGACCTCATCACGTCCCTCTTGGTGGAAGGAGCCAGAAAGTGGGTGAGAGGGCGGGAGCCTCGCTGGCCTGCAGGGGAGGAGGGGTTGTTTATGCTGCCCGGGGCTGCCCTACCCTAGGCCTTTGCCGCCTTTCCTGGGCTGACAGGCCTACCCCCCCCCCCCACTGTTGGTTGCTGCCTCTTCCCCGGGAACCCTGAGCTGGCTTGGGAGGAGTGCGCGTTGCCTCTTTTCTGAGTTGCTTGGGTTTAGTGAAGGGTCAAGGGCAGGGGGAACATTGTGGGTCATGGTTCCCCCTGGAGCGGTGATGGCAGCACACTGGGGGAGCTGGCCCGCGTCAGTGGTCTGGGGATCGGGAAGCGGGGGGGTCACCTGGCGAGCTTGGGCTCCTCTGGGTGGACCATGTCCCGTGGTAGCCCTGTGCTCTCCCCTTTGAGCGTCTGGCGGGTGCGTGGCAGTGGCTCCCTAGGCCAATGCACATGGAGTTTGGAGGTGATGGGGTTTGGGCTCTGAACCTTCGGACTTGGCATTTGCGCCCCAACGGCTGTTTTGTGCCAGGTGTGTGGGGAGCCTCTGGAGGGGCCATCTGGGCTTCGGACTCCTCTCCGGGAGGAGGTGGTGCCTGGGCCGAGCTGAGCGCCTGCGTGGGAGCCGGTGGTGGGAGAGCGGGGCACCGGGGCCACGGGGGAGGCTGTGAGGAAGTGGGGCTGCGCTGGCCCCCCACCTGACTTTTGGCTGCCGCAGCGAGTGTGGACCTCCTGCTGGGCGGATGGAGCAAAGGGAGTCCCACAGTGTTCCCTGGTGGACACGGCGAGGGGGCTGGATTGAGGCTCTGGCTGCGGGACTGACGGGGAGCGGCCAGAAGGCCATGGGTGGACTGATGGCCAGGCTGTCCCAGGACAGGTGGAGGAGGACGGGTTGAGAACGCCCTTGCTTTGGGAGGCTGGCAGCGGGGGGCTGCGCGTCTGGGGAGGTTGGGGCCGCCGGGAGAGAGATCAGGACGTGGTGCCCGGGGGCGTCGGGGCCTGTGCAGGGGTTCACGGCGCCACTCGGCTCCTGTGTCATGGTGTCGTCTCAGCGGGCAGAGAGGTCGGGTGAGTGGAGGAGAAGGTGCCAACGGAGATCTGTCCCCACAGAGGGGCCGTTGTACGGGGACGGCCACTTGTTGGCGGTGATGGCCCTCAGGCCTGGCTGTGGTAGGCAGGTGTATTCACAGGCCCCTTCGTGTCCTGCTCCAGGTGTGGGCGGTCCAGGGGGCACAGGGCTCTCCTGAGACCTGCATCCAAGCCCACGGGGCCCCGAGGCATTTCCGCCTTGACTTGGCGCAGGGAGAGTGGGTCAGGGCAGACGGAGACGGGTGGCTAGGCCGGGTGCCCCAAGATGATGGTATTTCAGTGAGATTTGAGTTAGAGGGGTGTGCTGTGAGGATGTGTGCGAGGCAGCTTGGGGAAGGAGTGTCCCAGGCGGAGGCTGCTTGCCCGGGGACCAGAGGGCTCCAGAGCGCAGGATTCCCGGAGGACCACTGGGCAGCCGCTGGGCACGGAAGCAAGTGCTTGTAGAGCAGATGCCGAGCTGGGCGCTGTGTGGGACAGGGTTACCGCAGATGGGTCCCTGCCAGGGACTCCCGGTCCTGATGCAGAGGTGGCACCGAGGGGCTGGCGGGGTGTTCCAGATGGGGACACTTGGCCCATGCTCTTGGTGTTGCCGCCCTCCAGGAGTTGAGCTGAGCTGGACTTAACTGTGGCCTGGCCAGGCCTGTCCTGTCCCTGCCCCCAGGGAACCTGGTTTGGGGACAGACAGGCCTGACTGCGGCAGTCTCCTGTGGCAGGCAGCCCTGAGGAAGGAGCGCCATTCGGTTGAAGAATTCTTGAGCTGAGGGCTTGCCGCCGAGGGCTCCTCTCCAGAAGTGGCAACGCATGGACAAGCCCTGGGACCCTCTGGGTGCAGGTGCGCTTTCCCACTGGGCGGCTGGACTGCTGTGCTCCTGCCCACCGTGCTGGGGGGCTGCCAGGGGCCCGCCTCGCAGCAGGACCGCCACGGGCCACTGGGGAGAGCAGCACCCTGGCCACGTGGGGGCTGGCACTCTCACCTAGGGACGCAGGTCACGGCGCCCTAGGGCCCTCGCTGGCAGCCAGGTGGATGACGGCCCTGAGGGTTAAGGGGTCGGTGGGGACGCTGGGTCTGCAGATTAAGCGGGGCGTGGAAGGCGGTGTGTGTCCAGCCCACTTGCTGTGTACCGTGCGCCTTGGGCCTGGGGAGATGGGCTCTCTCGCGGGGCCTGGAGCAGTCCGGCTGCAGACAGCCTGTGGAGGTTGCCTCCTGCCGGGAGGGAGGGCGGCAGCGTGCGGCCGGAGCTGAGGGGCGGGAGTCCCGCCTTCGTACTTCTCTGGACTAGGACGTGAGCCGGTGAGCTTGGGGTTATAGAGGGATGTGACAGCCGCGGCACAGCGCCCTGGGAGCACCGCGGAGAGGGTGGGGAGAGGCCTGTGGGGGGAGGGGCTTGGAGGAGGCTGCCTGTCACTCTCTACTTCCCCATCCCCTCCGTCCGTCCATCCGTCCGGCCGGCCGTCCACCCTCCACCCCCACTGTGCGTCTGCCCACCTGTGCATCCGCATATCTGCTCCCCCATCTGTTCTCCCCTCGTCTGTCCTCCACCTACCACCCGCCCGCCCCCGTCACCCTCATATTCGTCCCCGGCCGCCCTCCGCTCTGCTGTCCAGCCAGCAGGCAGGCGCGGAGCGGCCGTGGTGCAGGGAGAGGGGCCGCCGCGTGCGTCGTGCGCCTGCAGGGGCCACGCTGTGCTGTCAGGACAGCTACTCCGGTCCTCGCAAACAAGCTGGCGGATGAAAACGGGTCACGTAGCGGAGAGCTGTGCAGGGGGCCGGGCCGCTTTAGGCAGGCCATTGGCGTCCGAGGAGATGGTCTCCAAACGGAGGCCTGCAGGGGGAGGAGGAGGAGTGGACGGCGCGCCGGGCTGCAGCTGAGGGGCTCAGGTGGGACGCGCTCTGCCGTGTGGCAGGAGCAGAGGGAGATCCTGTGTGGCAGGCCTGGGGCTGGGGGCCGGGGCTGGGGGCTGAGGCCAGAGGGAGGGCGGGCCTGGACGGGGCAGGGGGCCAGTAAGAGCCTTGGGCAAGGTCTTGAATGCTGGGCCAAGGAGCAGGGTCCTCATTCTCAGAAGTGGCCAGGGAGCTCGTGGCAGATGCTTGTGTGGGCATGGGGGGACGCTGGCCAGGAGGCTCCAGACACACCAGCTTGAGAGCCCGAGACTGGCAGAGGCGGCTGTGGCAGGGCCCGGAGCGAGGACGAGCGTTTCCCTGGGCTGACGGCTGCTGGCTCTCCTAAGCGGCTCCTTCTGCGGGGCCCATGGGCATCCCTCTCCCCTCTTCCTCCTCTCCCTGCTTCACCTTCCTGTCCCCAGGCTCTGGGCTGGAGCCTCCTGGGCAGACCCCAGCCAGCTGCTGGCTGCTTCCGGCTGGTTCTGTGGACACTTAGGGTGCAGACCCAGGGCTCCAGGCCGGCCGGGGTGCCTCCCCGCGGTGGACTGGCTGCTTCCAGGCTTCTCTTCCCCATTTCCCCTGACCGATCATTGGTCCAGGTCTGGACTTCCGTGAAAGCTCTGTAGGGGAGGGACCTGAGCCCCAGTGGGCTCCTGCCTGGGCAGGGGAGCGATGGGGAGGGGCAGGGCTCTCCCTCAGCCCCGTGGAGCCGCCAGTGGCCAGCAGAGGGCGCACTCGCCCCTCTTTATCTCTCCGCCCTCCTTTCTGGTAATTGATTGCCTAATTTCCTCTTTATGTGAAAGAAAGCAGATATCAAGTAATTTGCGGCAATAACCTGCTAATGCCGGGCCAGTATCGAAACTCCCCTGTTCGTTTCAAGTGGCAGATAAAACACTAATACGTAATTATCCTTGCAAATTGGATTGTTTTAAATAACCAAAAGGCTGTGGCCAGGAGAGAGCGATCCCATCTCCCTGGAGCTCCTGTCCCCGTGTAATTGCCGCGCTCAATCAATTTCCCTGGCATTAGAAATTCCATCACAATCAACATTAAGCTTTATTCATTGTGATGGCTAAGAGCCGGGCCATTTCTCCTCTTTTTCTTAACTGGCAAAATTAATCAGGGAAAAGATTTTAAACATTTACCCGCGCGAAAGAGGTCAGCTCTGCCACTATATTGCTCAGCAGATAAGGGGGCTAATAAAAAGAAAATTGAATTACTAATGATCACCAGGAACAGAGTATATAAAACCTGGCAATCGCCGGTTCAGGAAAAGGGAGAATCAATTTTCTTGGGACAAGGTGTGCTCATTTTTTATTTTGGCGCATATTATCAGCAATTTAATTTGAGAGCGCATAAACAGGAGGAAACAGTTAGGGAATAATGAGCCTGGAGGTGTAAAGTGCTGCAGGATATATGCTGTACACGATTTATTTGGCACAACAGATAATCGCTTTAATTGAATTCAAAACTGCATCGTTCAGCAGCGGTGTGGCCGCTGGTGCCTTGCGCCTGGGGACTGAGCGTTATGAAGCTCTGGCCTCACTCCTCCTCCTGCTTCCCCTCCTCTGCATCCTCTCCCCAGCTCCTCTGCCCTGAGACCTTCCTGCCCACTCCACCCAGAGTGAGACTTCGGCTGGGGAGGTAGGGCAGGTGGTCCCCTGGGGACACTGTGTATCCTCCCACCCCACCCCTGTGCCTCCTGTCTCTGCCTCTAGCCGTCCTTCCTTCACTTTGCTCCTGGTGGTGAGTCTCTTGGCAGCTGGGGGGAATCAAGAGATGATACCCGAGAAAGGGCCCCAGAGAGCTTCGTTTGCTGAGGGCTGGTGGGGTCTACCACATCGTGGCTGCACAGAGACCCTGCTTGATCTGTCTCGGGGCCCGCAGACGCTGGAGAAAGCGCAGAGAAGAAGCTTTTTATAGACTTCAAAAATGCTTTTTTCCGATTTACCACCTATGTAATTGTGGCAATTAGTGGTCCCGGCTTGTGTTGACAGCGTACACGGCTCCCGTTGTTGAGTCTTGCTCCATACAAGGCCCAGGGCCAGGGGTCACGCCACCCTGAGGTGGCAGGCTTCCTGTATGCAGAGTGGATACTGACCTGCGCATGATACTACCCGTGCCCTAGTCTGGGGGGCTCCATGGTGGCCGTGGGCTATGGCATTCCTCCCTGCCACCTGGATGTGGTGGTCTTTGTGTGCCAAGGAGAAGCCATGGTTGGATGGGTGGGTGTCACCTCCCAGAAGTCACTCGGGTGGGAGGGCCCCTCTGGCTCACCTGCAGGGACAGGGGCAGCCCGCTCTCCTCCCCTCCCTTGCCGCATCTTGAGCCTGGGGCCTGGCCCAGCGTGCCCAAGATGGCACAGATGAGCGGCTGGCGCAGTGGCTGAGAGTGCGGGTCTAGGAGGTTGCTCGGGGCCGCCAGGATGGGACCGCCAGGATGGGACTGCAGGGAGAGCCCACTTATCACGGTGGCCTTGGGCAGACCTGGGTGGGGGTGGCTAAGGCTCTCACTTGAGTCAGGCCTTGTGCTGCCACTTGGCCTGTGGGTGAGAGCTTGCCACCCATCGCTCAGGCCTCCGTATTGGCCATGTGGTCTGGGGAGGCTGCTGTCCCCTCTATGGTGTGTCCACTCGGCCTAGGTCACTGGCAGAAAAGGCAGCTGTTCTCTTGGCGCCTTGTCTGAGTCTCACCGGGTCTTCACTGTGCAGCCCCAGTGACAGTCCCCAAGGGTGGTATGTAGCGAGAGGCTCCTTTGGGGGGGCTCGCCTAGTGTTGGGGGGGCCCTGCCACTCCAGCCAGAAGTGGGACACCTAAGGGAGACCTGGGGGCTTTGTATGTGAAGCGCCCAACTCTTGGTTTCGGCTCAGGTCACGGTCTTGGGGTTGTAGGATCCATCTCCCCCACTGGACTCTGCGCTCAGCATGAAGCCTGCTTGTCTCTCTCCCTCTGCTTCTCCCCTCAGTGTCTGCGTGCGTGTGCTTTTTTTCTCCTCTTTAAAATAAATAAGTAAAAACAAAAATGCCCCCCAAAAACAAAAAAAACAATAAATAAATAAGTAAAGTCTTTTTTTTTTCTTAAGATTTTATTTATTTGAGAGAGAGAGAGAAATGAAACATGAGCAGGGGCGAGGAGCAGAGGGAGAGGGACAGGCAGGCTCCCCACTGAGCACAGAGCCTTCACGGGGCTAGTCCCAGGACTCTTGAGATCATGACCTGAGCCGAAGGCAGATGCTTCACCCACTGAGCCACCCAGACGGCCCTAAATAAAATCTTTAAAAGAAAGAAGTGGGACACCGATTCTGTGTGACCCAAGTTTCTCCAAGGAAGTACTCAGGGAGTTTTTCCCCACGTGAGCTCCCCTTGGACCCCCCACCTCCCTCTGTACCTGGGCCCCTCCCCAGGCCGCTCGGCTGGCTGTTGTACCTCTCCCAGCCCCAGAGCAGGGCCCCACAGTGCTTGCTCTGCAGGGGGTCTCCCCATCTCCCCCGTCCCTGGGCTATCTTGCTCCTTGTCCACCTGCTGCTGGCTCCTTAGGCAAGTCTCCTGGTGCGCCGTCCTGGGGCTTAAAGGGCCCACGTTGGGGCTGTCCCCTTGTTTCTGGAGAGGTCAGAGCAGGCCCACCCTCAGATCCTGGGCGTTCAAGCCTAGCTGGGCGTGCATAGTTTGTGCAGGGATGTTTGTGGGGTTCTTGCTGGGCACGCATCCACACGGGGCTTGGGCTGCACCTGCTGCTGGCTCTGTCCTCTAGCCGCCCCTCGAGCAGCTGCCGGGTGGGCCCGGGGAGTCAGGCCGCAGCACTGCAGCATCGGCTCGGGAGGCAGCCCCAGAACCCGCTGCTTGCTGCTCGGTGGGCTCATGGGAGGTCTGTGCTGGCCTCAAGGCCCCAGGCAGGGGGGCGGGCCTAGGGGAACAGAGCAGAGCCTCAGGCCTTGCCCTGGGCCTCCGCAGGAGGGAGGCCCTTCTTCACCCCAGGCGCTCGCAGGGCACTTTGGGCTGGCTGGGAGCGGAGGGGGGGCCGGCTTGGAGTGGCTGCACCCCCGAGCTGGACCCTCTGCGCAGGTGGCCTCCCTGGGGGGCTGACCGTCATGGAGTGCAGGCTGTTGGGCAGCTCTCTGACTCCGGTGCGTGGTGCCCTGGGAGCCCAGAAACCTGCAGGTGGGGCACATCACTGGCTGTTCTCTGCTGGGTTAGCCCCAGGCCACCGGTTGTAGCCTCGCGGGTGAGCGGGAGACTTGCAGGGGACACCAGGGACGCCTCCCTTGGAACCCAAGTTGCGGGCAGGGGTGTGTGGTAATTCTGGCCATAGCCCAGGAGGGCCCTGAGTCCCCCAGGGCCTGTGCCGTCACGGTGGGGGTGGGATGCCGGAGTTGGGGGCAGGGCTGGGGGACTTCCACAAGGCGTGTCCCTCCCGTGCCCCGGGTGCCGGGAAGCCAGCGTGCGCGCTGCGGCCTTGCTGAGGGGTCCCGGCTAGGAGCCTCACTCACTTACAGTTTCCACAGCTGTGACCGGGCCACTGTGCCGACCGCGGGAGCCGGGTGGCTGCGGGCTCGGGCCAGGACGGCTGCCGGATGGTCCCGCCGCGGAGGGCTCTGCCCGCTGGTGCCGCCTGCTGGGGCGCGCTTGGGCGGCTTCACCAGGGCCACACGTGGAGAGCTGCAGAGTGGCGCGGTCGTGAGGGAGACAAAGCGCAGCGCCCCTAGAGCCCCGCGTGAGTTACCGGGCACGTTGGTCTCGATCGGGGATTGTCCATGGTCACGAGCTACTCCGCGAGGCCTGGCGTGGGCGGGCGCGGGTGTGTGCGCGCACGTGGCATTCCCGTGGCCCCGGGCGGGTTCGGCATCTCAGGAACGTCAGGACCGCCCCTGAGCTGGGGCTCCCGAGTGGTACCCTGAAGTGAAGCCTGCCTGGCTGGGGGAGGGGGTGACGCCCTCAGGTTGGCATTTGGCCCTGCGGAGCGGGAGCACCCCTCTGTGGGCCCGGGTCTCCCCGGGTTGGGGACAGCTCCGTGGGCCTGGTGGTCAGGGTGTGCTGAGGCTGGCGCAGCCCCAAGTCTGCTGTGAGGGTCCCTCTCAGCCAGGGGGCCCCCGGGTGCAGGACGAAGGCTCAGCCTTCCCTCTCGGCCTTGGGGCTCCTCCCGCCGCCGCCCTTCGGGTGCTCTGTCCTACCAGCTTTCCCGGGTCTAACCCTGCCAGCTGTGGGGCACGGGGCCGGCCTCAGTGGGGCCACTTGGTGAGAGGGTGTGGGTTCACTTGCCTCCAAGGGGAGGGGTGTGCAGCCTTCTGGGCCTCTGGAGCTTGGCACCTTCTCTGCACGGCTGTGAGAATGTTGCTACGTTCCTCTCCCAGCCCTGGGGTCCCGCGCCTCCTGTTGCAGTAGCCTCCCCCCCCAGCTCCGGTCCTGCCATGGTACCCTTACCGTGGGCACCTGCAGTGGCACTGGGCCCTCAGCATGCTCTGTGCTGGGGGATCCTTCCAGGGCAGGGCTATAGGTAGCCAGAGGTCCATGTGGATGTGGGTCCCCATCAAGGGTCCCCGTGTTCTCACCTGACCGGCCATTTCCCGTGCTGCATGTGTGCTGGCATGCTGGGCCGCGGTCCGAGCAGGAAGGAAGTGCTGGTTCCCGTTGGCTCGTGCCGCAGGGCCGGGGACGGGGCATGACAGGGAAGGAAGCCTTGTGCGAGAGCTGACAGCTCAGTCGGTGCCTCCTGGCCCCGCTCATGGGGCCCGTCGTCTTCCTGTTACTCACTCCTGTGTGTCCTTTCTGCCCCTGATAAGCCAGTGTCACTTAGGGTCACTGGGCCCTAGGCGCTGCTATGCGTGTGCCAGCAAGGGCCCACAGTGTGGGGGTGAGAGGGCACGATGGCAGCACAGATGTGACTCTTTGTGGCAGAAGGAAGACGGAGAGGGACTGGCCCATTGGCAGGGAGCAGGGAGGGGGCACCCACCTGGCCAGGGCTTCCAAAGGGTCGGAGGGTGGCGAGGAACCTGGGGACACAGTGCGGGGTGCCCCGAGCCGTGAGCACAGCGCGCCCAGGGCGGGTGGCAGAACACACTGTGGCTTTCCTTCCCTTGGACGAGCCTAGAACAAAGGGACGTGGGGAGGCCCGCAGGCAGCAGGAGGGCCTGCAGCCATCGACCGCTGTTTCTTCCAGCCCCCGGGACAGCTGGTTGCGAGGCCCTTGCCCCTTTGGCTTCATCAGCGGAGTGTGAGGACCATCTTCCTGCCCCACCTCTATCTGCTGCCAGGCTCCTCCTGCCTGGATGGGCGTGTGCAGCGCAGACCGGAGCCATCCTGGGCGCTGGGCTCACACGGAGGCTGCCAAGGGAGGGCAAAGAGCCAAGCTACGTTTGCTGAGTGACGGCTGTCTGGGCTGAGCCTGGGGTGATCCAACTCCCAGAGGATGGGAGGCTGGGGGGCCACTGGGCCTTCCTGTCTGTGGGCAGCAGCCTATACCTGACCGTGGGCCTGGGTCCCTTCTGTGGCCCGCAGGCCACACCTCCAGGACGTGGCAGTGCTCTGCACTCCATGCCAGCCACAGAGCAAATGCTGGGCCTCCCTGCAAAGTGGGGCCAGGGCTGGAGGAAGCCAAGGGTCCAGGAGGGGATGGCAGGCACAGGGGCTGCTGTGTGACCAGCGAGGTCCAGCGCCTACCCCCTTCCAGCCCCCAGCTCTACTCTGGTCTGCAGGCCCTGCTCTGGGTCCTTGGTAAGAACCTGGTACAGGCGGACGGCCACGCTGTGCCGGGACCCCGCGTGGCGACCAGGAGCAAAGTGGGCACGTTGTAGTAGCAGGCGGCCAAGGGCGCGGAGGTGGGTGGGGGGGTGGCCCTGAGGGGCCTGTGTGTCTGGTTCATCTGGTTCGTTGCTGGTGGCCTCTCGATGGCCTCTCGTTCTGGGCTTGCTGGGGCCAGTGGCAGACTCCTGCCTCGAGGACTGAGGGCTTACACCCAGCCCTGGGAGGGCAGGGGGTGTGGACTCTGCCTGCTTTAGCTCCCTGTGGCGTTTACGGCTGGAACCTGGGCTCTGGGCTTGGGGGTATGACGCAGCTGTCCCCTTGGCACCTCCCGGCCCAGGCGTTTTTGTGTGACAGAGGAGGAGCAAGAGTGTGACTTTGGAGCTCCCCAGGAGCACTGCCGAGGGAGCATTGACATGGGAGCACCATCCCCTCGGGGCCGCTGAGATGCGGGGTAGCATCTGTCTCTGGCCCTGGGACAGTGGTCCAGGGAGGGGTGCTGGGAGCTGCCTGGGGGGAGGTGCTCCCGAGGCCTGAGCCTCCGGTGGAGTTCTTCCCTGCTGAGGACGGCGGGGTGAAGGAGGAGGACACAGGGAAGGACATGGTATTCCCAGGCTGGGCCTTCTGGTCCAGGCCTCTGGAGAGGGACAAGAGCTGAGTTGGTGGGGGACAGCAGTCTTGGCATCTGTCCCCTTCTGGGGGCTCTGCAGCTGGAGGGTTGTGTCTTTGGTGCGTGGGCCCGTGTGAGGCGGCTGTGGCTTCCGAGGGACCTACATGGAGGCGCCCCTCCCCTGCCTACCTCAGCCTGGCCCCATGCCCACCGGCAGCAGCTAGTGGTGTGGCCCTGAGTCAGGCCCTCGCTGCCCTCGCAGTTCCTGTGCTTGGCGTGGGGCTCCAAGGCGCCGCGGTGGGCATCTCGCCAAGGAGGCCTGAAAATGTGTCTTTCCTTTGGGGTTCTCTGTAGCCTCCTCTCCTACTCCTTTGCTTTAAAGGGGAAAGGGGCCATGTTGGGTGCACACCATGTTGTTCCCTTGGCTTGTGAAGGAGGGAGCGGCTGGAGCTCTGCAGAGTCCCCCCAGCCCTCTGGCTGTCCTGGGCACCAGTGCTGGTGGGCATGTGTGCCCTTGGGGGTCTTGTACGGGTCCCCCCCAAGGGGTAGCAGGTGGGGAGCAGAGGGTAGGGGCGGGTGTTGCCGTTCTGAGTCAGAGCCGCCCCCACGGATCACAGCGGGCCCCGCTCAGGTGATTGCGTGGGTGGCCCAGGTCTCTTTTGAAAAATAGGCAGTCGGGGCGCCTGGGTGGCTCAGTGGGTCACGCCTCTGCCTTCAGCTCAGGTCATGATCTCAGGGTCCTGGGGTCGAGCCCCGCATCAGGCTCTTTGCTCAGTGGGGAGCCTGCTTCCCCCTCTCCCTCTGCCTGCCCCTCTGCCTGCTTGGGATCTCTCTCAGATAAATAAAATCTTTAAAAAAATAAGAGGCCGTTGTCCGTTGTAAGTTTCTCTTAAGCATAGCTGTAGCCCGCAAGTTAGTGATTCCTGTTTTCTCCAAATTTTTTTCTATTTTTGCCTGACCCACGGGTGTGCTGTGTCATTCCCAAACCTGTGAGTGCTTCGGGGGAGTTTGTGGCTGCTGCTTCGTAGCCTCAGCCCAGCCTGCGCACCGCTGGGAGCTCAGGCCCTCGGGGTGCGCTGAGACTCGCGCTGGGGCCCCGCTCGTGCTCGGTCGGGGCCAGTGCGTGCTGTGGAGGACGCCGGGGTTGCTGCTGCTGCGCGTCGGGCTCTGGAAGGCACGTGGCGCTCGCTGGTGGCTCCTGCCCTTACAGGCCCAGCTGGCGGGGCCGGGGGTGGTCTGGCCCCCGCGCGGTCACGGCCAGAGGCGTGCTGGTGGGGCCCTCTTCTCCGCGGTCCGTTCTGCGGGGCGCACTTGGAGGTACGTGAGTTCAGACTTGCAGGTCTGCCTGGCGGATGCAACCTTTTAAGGTTGTGAAATGTTCGTTATTTCCAGTAAGGCTTCTTGCCTCGAAGGCTGTTTTCTCTGACGCCGGCGTCGCGCACTGGCCCCGACCCGGCGGGTACCGGAGATGCGCGCTCGCGTGAGTGTCATCGTAGCCACGTGGTCGCGCGGTGCTTTCCGCTTCTCCGTTACGTTTAGAGACTTCTTGTGCGCAGCAAACAGCTTTAACCGCAGCCTGAGATGGTCTTTGTAAGGGAAGGCCGAGCGCGCTCAGCTCCCCGTGATGACTGACGTATCGGGTTAGATCTCCTGGCTTCCCACAGGCCTTCTCTCGGGCCCGCTCCCCTGGGCTCCCCTCGGCCCGATGCGGGACTCTCCCCGTCTGTTCCGTGGGCTTCACCCCGGCGGGGAGCCCCGTGTGGGGCCTGAGCTGAGCTCCGCAGCCGCCCCCATGCTCCGTTGTTCGTTCTTCTGGATTTATTTTATCCCATTTTCCCCTCAGTCCGCGCACTAGACGGTCTCCTGCTCTTTCTCACCGCGGAGCGCTTGCTTACTCTCAGGGATGCCGGCGACCCGCCAGCTCTGTCCCCTCCCACTTCCTGTGCCGCACCTGTCGTGCTCTGAGCTCTCCCTGAGCTTCGGCCTTCACTAGCCCGTTTACAGACGCCGGCGTTGACCCAGATCGTTGACCCAGATCGCCCTGTGCGTTTTCCTGTCTCTTGTTTTCCCTCGTTCTGATTGAAGAACGTCTCTTACTGCCTTCTCTAACGCTGCAGGTGTGCTGAGGGCCTTTTCCCTCCGTAGATGTTCGGCCCAGCAGTCTTTGTTTCTGCCTTCGTCTCTGAGTAGTTTCCATCGTGTAAAGCCTTTGGGGCTGGCGGGCGTCCCCTGGCGGGCCCCGGGCCGGCTCTGGCTGCCACAGGCCCTCCTCCCTGGTCTTCGGCAGCGGGCTGCTGTGTGCCTAGCGTGCTCGCTGCCACCCGGCTGGGGCTTGTGATCCTTTTGGAATCTGTGGCCTGATGGTGTCTGTCAATTTGGGAAAGTTCCCCGCCATCACACCTCCGTACTGCTTTTCCGCACTCCTCCTTGCTTTCTGGGGTCCCAGCAGCAAGTCTAGTACCAGTTCCTGGTAATCTGTGTGTTTCCTGGGCTTTGTCTTTTTTTTTTTTTTAAGACTTTATTTCTTTGAGAGAGAGAGAGAGAGACAGAGATAGCGAGACCATGAGTAGGGAGGGAGAAGCAGGCTCCCCCCGAGCAGGGAGCCCGATGCAGGACTCCATCCCAGGACCCCAAGATCACGACCTGACCCGAAGGCAGACACGTCGCCAACTGAGCCACCCAGGCGCCCCCCTGCTCTCTTCCATATCTGCCATAATGTTTTTCTCTCCACGCTTGAATCTGGGCAGTTTCTTCTAGATCATTTTTGGGGCTGCTGATAGTCCGTCCGGCTCTGTGGAGCCTGTGAATGCTGTCCGCTGAGGGTTTACTCTCAGTTGTCTATAAATTCTAAATAAACAGGATCTAGGTTTCTGCCAAAACTTGCAGTCTTGTCTTTAGGCTCTTGAATATATGAATCATATTTAAAGTCTGGTTTTTTTAAGTAAACTCTGCGCCTAGTGTGGTGCTCAAACACGTGACCCCACGATCGAGAGCCCCGTGCGTCAGCGGGCGCCCCGTCTGCTGGTTTCGTATGGAGCGCTAGGGTTGTGCGTCCAGTTCTGGAGAAGATTCAAGAGCGATGGTGTTATCTTCCCCCACACAGGCTGTGGGACTCCGCAGGGACTTAGACCCTGCAGAGTTAGGGGCTGTGCGGGGAGTGTGGGTCCCAGGACGGAGACTGCCCAGGCAGGCTGCGTGCTGGTGGTGCTGTGTCCTGCTAGGGAGGGGCTCTGTGCTGGGCCTGGGGCAGGCAGCTGCTGGCCCCAGCTCACCCCAGCGCTCACTCTGCAAGTGGGCAGTGCAGGAGGGTGGGGGTGCGGGTGGGCCGTCTGTGGGATGGATGCACTGGCATGTCCCTCCCGTGCCCGGGGTGGGGGAACGATGGCTCTCGTCATCCTGGTGACCTGTGTGTTGTGGACAGCAGTGGCTCACTCACCTGGGACCTCTAAGAAGTCTCTGGAGTCAGTGTCAACAGGGCAGCTGGGGGCCTCCTGCACGGTGGCCTTGCTCCCGTTGGCTTCTCCTGGTCCTGGCTCTGGGCCCCGAGGGAGACCTCCAGCAGCCGTGCCCGGCAAGGAATCAAGAGCCTGTGTGGCTGAGGCAGGCAGGCCTGGCGTAAGCTGGAGGCCGTGGAGTCTGGGAGAGTAGCCTGGGGGGGCGCACACTGCCCAGGGCGGGCACTGGGTGGCCGAGTGGGGTTGAGTGATAGCTGGGGTGGGGCTGCTCGGGCAAGCAGGCCCCTTGGGACAATCCGGGAGCATCTTGGACTTCTCAGAGCAGCCATGGGGCAGTGAGCCCGGTGCCCAGCTTACCTAAGGGAGCAGGGCAGGGCCTCTGGCTCTCAACGTCTGGGGACGGTGCTCTTGGCCTGGGACGGTGGGGCCCCCCTGAGCGTAGGGAGGGCTCTGTTGGAACGAGAGGGCCAGGCTGGGGGAGGGCTTCTTCCCTGTGGGGTATGGGGGTTAGGGTGGGTCTCTGGCTTTCCGAGCAGCTGGCCCCTGCTCTCGTGGCCCATGGTGGGCCGGAGCAGGTGGCAGCAGGGGGAGTGGGCTCTGTGCCCGAGGCCCCACTTCTTGTAGGGAGCCCTGGGACTGAGGTGGGAAAGGCTCTTGGCCAGAAGCTGGTGGGTGGGTGGGCAAGCGGTGGTACTGTCCTTGGAGACCCCAGGGCTCTGTCCCTGCAGTTGGCCCTGCTGTCGGCCCTGCTGTCTGTGTCCTCGCAGGACCACGTTGGCACAGATGGAGCCTCTCAGGATGGGCCTCCCTGACCCGCTGGGTCTGTCCTGCTGGGGTCCTGCGGGTGGCTCTGCTGTGGGATGGATACCTGGGGTGTCACAGAAAGGGTGGGGTCAGGTGTCCGCCTGCAGACGGCCTCTTCAGCTGTCTGAGCTTCTGGGCAGACGTTGCGATCCTGGTAACGGTGCCCGAGGCCCTGGGCCCTGCGCCCTGCGTTGTGGCCTTCCTGCTTTCTCCTCCCCATTCTTGGGTGCTTGGGAGGTGCTAACGGCTTCCCTCGAGCCCCGAGGTCATTGGCCATGACCTGTTGACCGTGAGGGCCCTCGCTCCAGCTGCCTGCCATGGCCTCCGGGGGGCGGGGGTGGCGGAGCACTTTCCAGGTGGAGCCCAGGCCCAGCTGTGAGGGCCGGAGGTGGAGCCACCTGGCACGGTGCGTGCGGCCTGGGTCTCTCCTGCTCACTCCAGTAGCCTTTCAGCAAGGAGGTTTGGTGTGAGAGCGTAGAACGAATGGACTTTGCAGGGGAACCTATAGCCGCACGCAGCGACCGTAAACCCTGAAGTCTGTCCTTGTTAAGCGTCCAGTGACTTCTTGGTTTGTCTGAGCGCCTCCCAGGCCTGGCAGGACGGAGCCCCAGCCTCGGATAAGCCCCAGGGCCCTGCGCTCTTCTGGTGTCTCTGGCCCAGGGGTCCATAGGGGTCTGTGTGATGCCAGGGTCTTGTCCCTGGCCCACTTGTCCCCTGCCAGCTCATTCACGTTCTGGGGTGTGGTAGGGACCTAACGGCTGTGTGGCTTCTTCTGCCTGCACTGCCCATCTGTGGCCGTCCAGAGCCCCCCCGCGCCCCCAGGCTGCTGTCCCCACCCCCTGCCATCCCCCCCTCCCCCAGGCGTCCCGCACTCGCTGGCCTGTTTGTTGTCACTCTGGGGCTCTGTGCTTTCTGAATTAATTCTGGAGCTGCTGTGCTTCCTTTGTGCTGTGTCTTCCCAGCCGCTCGGATCCGTGATGGGCTCTGGCAGCTCCTCTCCTAATTGCCCTTTCTGCATCAGCGGCGGAGCGAGGAAGTGGCAGGGTGCGTGCAGGGGCGCGGCAGGGCGCTGCAGCCTCGGGAGCACACTCTCTGTGGTGTGAGCTGTGCCCGTGGCAAGGCGGCCGTGGGAAGGGCTGTGGCTGTGGGACAACAGAGGGCCTACCTGAGCTGGGCAGGGGCCATGAGCCCTCCCTTGGCCCTGTGAGCGTACAAAGCCGGACATAAGCCGGCATGCGGACGGGGCTCTGTCTTGGGCCAAGACCTCTTGTAGAGGGAAAGGGGACGCCCGTTTCCAAGGTGTCTCCAGGGCAGTGCACACAGTGCACTGAGGGTTCCTGCGTGCCTGCTGGGCTCTGAATCGTCACGGCCAGGCCTAGGTCAAGTAGACCGCCAGCTTTGCTTGCCAGTGCCGGGCCGTGGGCAGCGGTGGGAAAGGCCAGGGTGACCGGGTGCCCTGATTTTTGGTCCCCTGGCCAGCTATTCCTCAGGGCCTCCTGTGGTGCCCTGCTCCTGCCTGGCTCTAGGGAACAGAGACATGGTCCTCGGTCCCCTCTGGGCAGGGCACAAGCCCAAAGGAAGAGTGCCCCCATCCCACTGCCTGGCCTCCTCCTCGTAGGGACCAGGGTTCCGCCTTGGGCGCCGTCTGCCTGCACTGCTGTGGTGGTTGTCCTTAGAGGTGCAGGAGCAGAGAGCAAGAAGGGCCGGGCCGGGCCGCGCTAAGTGACAGGCTCTCGTAGAGACCGAAGGGCAGTAAGTTTGCAGCAAGTCAAAGGAAATGAGACACAGTCACAGGGAGGCACCTGTGGGCCCCTCAAGGGGATGGCGTGTTCCGGGAGCCCTGGATTTAGCTGCAGGGATTGGGCTTTGCTGAGATGAGGTCATGGAGTTTTCTTCCAGGGTTCCAAGTTTTACTGCTGTTCCTCTGCCCTCCCTGGCCCCGCGGGAAGCTGGGGGAGCAGTGGGCAGGGCACATGCTGCGCCTGGGGCACGTCCGCTCCAGGCTGATGCCCTCCACAAGTCGTGCCTAGCTGGGACCCGAGACAGCAGCTCAGAACTGCAAGGCCCGTGGCCGCTGGGGGCTTCCGCTGGTGAGCGTGGTGTGTCTGTGCTGCTGTCTTCCCCCCTTCGGGGCTGAGAGCTGGGCCACTCCCTGCTCCCAGGCCCGTGTCTGGGTGGAGGCTGCCGGGCGTGCCTGGGGGGTGGTGTGGTCACGAGCCTGGTGGTTGGGCAGCTGCTTTCTCTCTCGGGGCGGGGGGCGTGGCGACACCGGGTCCTCGTGTGTCTGGGGAGATGGCAAGATGGGAGGAGGAGGGCAGGGAGTCTGTGTGAGGGGCCGTGGGAACTGCACCCCCAGGGGTCCGCACCTGCCTGAGGCAGAAGACCCCGCCGGGCTCTGCGGGGCATGGGCCTGGTGGTGGTGCTCGCCCTGGACCATCGCCGGGGGTGCCGGGTTGGCCGGCAGGCGCTGGCGTGTCTGGGGACACGGGGCTTACCTGAGGTGTCTACCGAAGATGGACAGGCCTGGGCCCTACCTCAGAGTCCGGGCAGGAACCACTCTGGGAGGCTTGCTCTGTGTCTAGGCATCGCTCGAGTTGGGAGGTCTGGGGGAGCCGGGACAGGCCCTGGGCCCGAGCCCCTTGCCCTGTGTCTGGGGCGCCCTGCCAAAGCCCGAAGCCTCGGCCGGTCACAAAGTCGCTCTCGTCACTGCGTTCCCATCACTGCTGAGTCTGCACCCTGGTGGCCGGCCAGACTGCTGGGGCTTCCTGTGGCCCCTGGGACCCGGTCTACCCTGGCTGGCCTGCTGGCCCCGCGCCTTCCTCGAGGAGACCGTTGTCCTGCTCCCTTCCCAGGGTTCTGTGGGCCTGTCCCTGGAGGCTGCCTTGTCTGCAAACCCGGCCTGCGGGGGTGTACCCCACCGCTCTGCAGAGCGCTCCTACCACTTGGGAGCACGGGAGCCCGGCCCCTGTGAGGACACCGTGCGGACGCTCGGGAAGCAGCAGCTCCGGGGAGTGTGTGTGGGGGCAGCACGTGGTGGGACGTCTGTCCGCCTGTCGCTGCAGCGGCCCGCCCTGCCCGCCCTGCCCACCCAGCCCTGCATGCATGGCCCCTCCTCAGACCTCTCCGCTCCCTCCCTGCCCCCCCTTCCTGTCCACAGATGGCTAATGCCTGTGCCTGTGGCCCCTTGCAGCTGCGGCCTGCCCTTCTGCGGGCTCCTGCTGGGGAGCTGTGGGCTCTGGGGCTCCTGCCCTGTGCGGAGGGCCCCGGGGAGAGAGGTGGGCCATCTTCGAGCTGCCAGGGCGCGGCCCACCGGGCTGGTACCCTTCCCCTAGTGCTGGTCCAGCAAAGGCCAGCCCGGCAGCCTGGGTTCTGGGAGTGGCATGCGTGGCTTTCTGGGAGCAGTCGCTGCTCGTTCTAGAGGTTATGTCCAGGCTGCCTGGCAGGCATCTCCCTTTAGCTTGGGCTCAGGGGAAGCCGTGGGGTGACCCAAGAAAAGGCCCGGCTGTGGTGAGTGGGACGCTGTGCCTTGGCTGGAGGCCTTGGGCTCCCCTGGGCGCTGGGACCACAGGCCACCTGGCAGCTCCCCAGCACCCATGGACTCTGGCCAGGCCTTGCCTGGGTGACATCAGGCTGGAACAGGGGCCCCGGGCCTCCCGCAGGCAGTTCCCTGCGATGGCTGCAGCCTGACACATCATACACCCGTGGGGCTGTGCCGGCTGCCCTCCGGGCTGGGGCTGCTGTGTCTGTGGGGGCAGCTGCCCCCTGTGCGCCCCCGTCCCTGAGGGGAAGGATGGGGGTCAGCCGGGAGGAGGCAGGCTCCACGCATGTCCTTCCTTTCCCGGGGGCTGTATGGCTCCAGTGGCTTCACCATTGGAGTCACCGTCCACAGCCACGGGGAGGACGGGGTGTGCTTTGCGCCTTGCCTGCCCCCGGCCCCCAGGACAGGGAACTGGCCCTTTCCCCATCGTGGCTGAGAGGTGGGGTTGTCTGTCTGGGAGTGGTGGACATGTCCAGCCCCTTCCCGCCCACCAGCTGCCCCCCGGCAGCATCTGCCAGGGTTGGGTAGGTGGGCCTCTGCTTCGTGGGCCAACTCTGTCCCCTTGGCTGTACCGGCCCGGCTTGAGTGGCCTTGGTGCTGTCAGTGAATGTGGGCATGGTTCCTCACCTTTCACTGGGGGACTTGGGACCCCCCCCCCCCCGAACATTGCTCCTCAGAGCCTTTGGTCTCTTGGGGTTTCAGCCTGGCTGAGAGGGATGTGAATGACCTTGTACCTTTCAGGCTGTCTCTCCTGGCCTTCTTGCCCCTGGGTGGGCCAGGCCCCCAAACGGAAGTGGGTGCAGGGATGACAAGCACTGGCCATTTCGTGAGGGCAGAGAGCACTTGCTGGGGGGCCCGTGTGCTGTTAGGTATTGGCTGACACCCGGTCTTGCCTTGGCACTTAGGGCTGAGGCCCTGGACCCCTGCACCAGGCATGTGAGCCCTAGCCAGGGCACAGGCAGGAGGCCTTGGGCTGGGACCCTGGGGCTGCTCCAGGGCCTCTGCTGCTGGGCTGGCTTCAGGTTCTGTCCCCGGGCAGGGGTAGGGAGCCAGGCTGAGCATGGTGCTCGGGGCGGAGGTGCTGGGGTCAGCTCTGTTCACCCGCACAGGGCCCGGTGGGCGGCCCCCAGCTCTGTGCTTGGTCCCACCTAGGTCATGGGGAGGACGGGCTGCCAGCACTGGGTTCTGCCAGGCAAGGAGACCTGTAGTGGGTAGAGGCAGAGCGGTTGGCATCAGGCAGGCAGGACTGTGGGGTCATTTGGGCCCTGCATCAGGCACGAAACGGGGCTGTCTTGAGAGGAGTTCCAGACCCCACAGGAAGGGGTCCTGGCCCCCAGATTCTCTGCAGCTCGGGGCAGGGGGAGAACTTGTGCAGGCTGGGCCCTGGCAGGGACCCCGTGGGCTCTCAGGGTCGGGCTCATAGGTGCTGCTACTGCCTCTTCTGATGTGCTTCCTGGCAGGGGCTGAGGGGAGGCTCACCTGCCATAGGGTTGGGCCCGCTGTGCTCCCTGTCGTTTTCCCTAGGGCATAGCGGGTCTTGCCAAAAATCTGCTGAATGAACGAATGAGCAAGTTCCTGCCAGAACTTTCTGCAGGGACAGGACAGTGTTGGCCCTTCCTGGGGATGGCCTTCCATCAGAGGCTGGCCTGTATGAGGGGTGGGGAGCTGGGGTCGCACCTCTGAACAGCCTTCCCTGTGCCGAGTCCCCTTTCTCAGGCTTTTCCCTGGTCGTCAGTTGCTTTTAGAGCTTTGTATTGCCAGTGTTTTCTTTTGAAGGTTTTTTGTGGCCCTAGTCACTTGATCCCCCAAGAGCGGGAGCTGTAGGGTAGGCTGGTCTGGCTCGGTCTCCGGCTATGGACGACTGACCCCGAGTACCACGGGCCTAAGTGAATCCGGTGGTATCAGCCGCCTGGGCTCAGGACTGTTGAGGGGTCCCCAGGGTCGCCGAGGTCAGGGCTGGGGTCTGAGCACAGGAGGGCGCAGGCCTGTCTTGTGACCCGGGGGCAAGGGCAGGAGGGGCGTGGGCTGGGTCCCGTGGGCACGAGCTCCTTCTCCATGAGGCTGGAGCCCAGCCCAGGATCCAGTGTGCAGCATGGCGGGTCCCTGTGCCCTGATGGGTCTGGCTGCTCCCTGCCGCCCATGTGCACAGGCGCACGCCCATGTACTTCCCACATGCTGCTCTGGGGTGCTGCATTTGCTCCAGGGTTGGCCCTCGGTGCAGGAGGTGGTCTCGAGGTGCTGGAGCCCGGGCAGCTGCAGGCAGGTGAAGGGATGCCCAGTCTCAGGACATCCTGGCCCAGCTGCTCTGCCCAAGGTCAGCCGGGGCGCCTCAGGGAGCGAGCTGCCTGGGTCTGCTGGGGGAGGGCTGGGCAGCGGCCAAGGCCGACCCTGCTCCCCAGCATACTTCTCAGCCGTGCTCCTCGTCTGTGAAGGAGGGCCCCGCGGTGGGTGGGGCGTCTTCATGGTGTAGGGCTGCCCCCTCACTTGGAGTGCCCGGATTCCCCTAGTTGCCTGCCACGCGCGGCCTTGACCTTCCTGGTGTGGGGGAGGGGAGATTCCTGAGCTCCTGGGGCTGGGCCGGGTTCCCTGCCCTCTGCGCCAGGCCCATGGGTGAGTGGGTGGTGAGAAGGGCTCACTTTCCCCCTTCCTCCCGTAGCAGCATGGTTAAAAGGGGAGGGACGACCCTCCCATAATCTATAGCGACTGTCACGGAGCAAACTACTGCCATTTCATACAGACGGGTCAGGTGTCGGCGCGATCGATGGCTCACGCACAATAATTATAGGAACGAGCCGCTCGAGTTGCTTGAGTGAGTGTAAGAAGAGTAGGGTCTCAATCTTCTCTCTAATAGGGCCCTGACAGCCCGTGGCGGCGTTGGCGCCGCGTCTTGGGCTGACGGTGTCGTCATTAAACAGCAGGTAGTGTGGGGCGACAGCCAGCGCGGCCCGCTAGGGGACAGGCAGCCGACCGTGGTTGTTTGTCATCAGTGAGCCGCCCACGCTCTTCGGGCTGCCGTGCCGCCGGCTGCTCGCTGACGTATGGCCCGTCGGGCTGCCTCTGTGATTCGGTAATCGGTAACGGCCTGTCAGGGCCGATCCCTGGCGCGGCGGTGACAGTGCTGCAGGAAGGCGGGCGGCCGGCACCTGCGGGCCGCGGGGTGCAGGTGGGACGCCGACGGGGCCAGGCCGGCTGCTGCCCATCGGCCGCCCCCACCGGTTCTAGGGCCCTCCTGCGCCTCTGTCCCAGCGGTGTGCGTGCTCGCGTCCGCCTGGCCTCCCCGTGCCAGCGCGTGCTGGTTCTGGCTGGGAGACCCTGCCTGAGGGATCCTGGCATTTCTGTGGGCTGGTCTCTGAGCAGAAGGGAGCCAGAGCCCTCCTGAGAGCTTCCTGACGAGCCCGTGGGAGTGCTGACCTCCTCTGGCCTCGGCGTGCAGAGCACAGGCATCTTGGGTGCCTGGGAGCCTCTCAGCTGCCCTGTCTCCTCCTTTGTGGCCACCGCTGGAGACGAGGGCCGCACTGTCTCATTGCAGCCAAGCTTTTCCAGCATTCGAAGGGCTGGGAACCATCAAACACAGGAAAAGTGGAGTGATTTATTAGACTCATAAAAATTCATACTTTGTGACTGCAGTCACCGCACTCCTGAAGCTTGTTGGAGCTCCGTGCGTGGCAGCTCCTGCCTTGAGCGCGGGGGCGGGGTGTCCGCTGCCTTCTGCCTGGGCTGCTGTCACACCTCGTTGGGAGAGCCGGACGGGGCCCCGCCAGCACATGAGCAACTGCTCGCGAGGCGGGGGCTGGTCATGCTGCAGCTGTGCTTCCACGGATGGGAGCCCGAGGGCCGGGCCCTGCCTCCCGTATGCTCTGTGCACCTCCCTGCACCAGCTGCCTGGGCTGGGACTGTCAGGGCCGGGGGGACAGCAGGCTCGGCCAGGTGAACAGGGCACCTGTGCGAGAGGGTGCCTGCCTGAAGGCATGTCTGGAGCGTCTTCCCGGGATGGAGGGACATGGGCCTCCTGGCAGCCGTATTTCTGGCTGGTGTCCGTGGGAGCTGAGCCCCTGTCCATTCTGTCCATCCTCAGGGACCCTGGGTGGAGGCCCCTTGGCTCCCCAGCCTGGGCTCTGTCCTGCATCTGTGCACTGAGAGCCCGACATGCCCCGTTGGCTCTGCCTTGCACTGGGCACCAGGTGCTCTGTGTGGAGGGCCTGAGGGCACAGAGGCCTCCAGCTTCGTATGGGGATGTCCCACCAGAGCTGACCACCGCCTACCCTGCCTGGGTACTGGGTGCTCCCCTGCAGACCGCAAAGGGCCCTAGAGGGCGGAGGGGGCGGGGGCTGGGGGAAGAGGCCGAGCCTCTTACGGAAACTGCTTCTGTGTCCACATAGGCCACGGTGGGGTGCCCGGCACCTGCCAGTGCCCGCCTACCAGCTGTGTGGACACCTTCAGGCAGTTGGCTTCACGCCTGATGGTGTTCATCAGTGCTCATCTCCCACATCCCCTCGCTGTGACCCTCGCTGATTCTACAAAGGCGGCTGGGAGGCTGTGTGGCTGGGAGTGCGTCCGTGTTCCTGCTCGGGGCCTGGTAGGGAGCGGCTGGGAGCGGCCTGCTGCAGCGGGCGGGGAGCCTGGGGCACTCGCTCAGCCTCCGGCCGCGTCTGAGGCAGCGGTGGGGGAGCCGCAGAGGTTCCCTGAGCACCCCAGAGCCCAGGCGAGGGTTGTGCATTTGTGTGATGGGCGGCACACAGCACAGCTGAGCCTGGCTGCAGGTGGGCCTAGATGGATGAGCAGGGGATGCTGACCAGAGGGACAGAGGCAGCCATCTCTCTGCTTCTCGTCTTACCGCGGAGCAGTGTGCAGACGGGGCTTGGGGAGGCTGGTGCGGGACGCCGCTGGCGCTCAAGGGGTGGGCCTCTGGGTCTGTGGGGAGGCCCAGACACCACCTGGTAGGCCTGGGTGTAGGCAGATATAGGTGCAGACCCAGGCGTCCTGCTTGCTGCCCCAACTGCACTGGAATACATACTCAGGAGAAGACATGGACTGGAGAGGAAGACGAAAGCCAGCCGTGTGCTGATCCTGAGTCCCAGAGGGAGAGGCCAGAAGAACCATCTCCAGGGAAGCTGCCCCAGGTGGAGGCCACGCCAGAGACAAGGGGAGTTCCAGGCAGCCAGGGAGAGGTTTCAGTGCCGTTTCGCTCCTGGCCTTTCAGCCTGTGTGCTCTTCGGTGGGTTCCCTCACCGTGAGCCCGGGATGCTTATGCAGCTCACGTCCGGGGCTGAGAGGTGCCCTGGAGACCTGACCAGCACCTGCCTCCAGGGGACCGCCGGACAAGGCTGGGACCGTTGGGGCCGGGAGGCCTTCCCTGTCTGCTGCTCACACAGCCAAGTCCTCTGGGTCCGCCTGGCTTCCTTAGCAGACATCTTCCTCAGGCGCCAGCCACAGATGCGAGGCAGGGTGAGCCCAGGCCGGGTGGAGAGCCACGTGGGGGGCACGGGCTCTGTTTTCTTTTTTCTGGAAGGTTGGCGGCCCACCAGGCTGACGGGGCAGAAGGCCCAGGGGCTGTCCTCTGACACTAGCTAAGCACAGCTCCTGTCTCTCCATCTGGTCACCAGTGCCCATCCTGCCCTGTGCGCACCACGTCAGCCCTTGTCCCACAACAGCTCTATCCCGGTCTGAATGGGACCCAGCTTGGCGGGCTCTGTCCGCGGCCTCAACGGTCCTGCCAGGAGCAGGCTGAGCAGCCTGGTCTGCAGGAAGAACCCAGCGGGCTTCTTGGGGCTGAGCTGTCTGCGCGGGTGCCTGGGGCCGTTTGCTGCATCTTTCCCATGCGGTAGGGCTGGGGGGCTGGGAGGGAGAGACGGCCAGGTTGTCCCTCAGGGTCCTGGCAGAGTCCTGTTGCTCGCGCCGAGCCAGGGCAGGTGGTGTTGGCTGGGCCCCCAACCTCACCAGCGTCCGTAGAAACCAGGTTGTTGGTGTCCTTCTCCAGGCTGCCGTTCTAGCTGCCAGTCTCCGAGGAGCATGGAGGCAGGGCCATCTGAGGCCCCCAGCCCTGCGTCTGGACACATCTATCCTGGCTAAGTGCAGAACCGAAGGGTTTGGGAGCGGTGGTGCGGGAGCCCTGGTGGGTCCACGGGGGGCTGGCAGCCAGCTTATGTGAGCAGGAAACGACCAGGCGCGGCGCGCACGTACTGGTACCGTGGCTGGGCTGGGCTGGGCTGGGGGGCGCCGCTGTCAGAGTGGGGTGCAGAGTCGTTGGGGCAGCCCCCAGGCTGGCAGCTCCTGCAGAGACTGGGGAGAAACTGGCCTGAGCCTCCATGGGCCAGGGAGGGGGAGGGGGATCTGGGGACCCCCCTCCCCAGCACCTGAGGACCAGAGCCTGCCCCTCGCAGAGGCTTTCCTGTCCCTGCTTCCTATAGCTGGCATCTATCCACGGAGTGGCTCCTCGTGGCCTCTGGGCCTGCCTGCCCCTCGGAAGGGTCTCAGGCCCATTTCACCCCCCAGATGCAGCTCTGGCATCACCTTCTCCAGGCCCACAGGGCTCACTGAGGGGACAGCTCAGATGAGAGCCGCTTTGGGAAATGCCCGGGTGGACAGGCAGTGTCTAGAGAGGGCAGGCACCCCTCACTGTTCCCTCTGGGACTGACAGCCCTTCCCCTGGGCCGCGGCCCAGGCTGCTGTGCCTCTGGGAGCTGCTCTGGTGCCTAACCCTCCGCCGAGAGGTGCGGGGCGTCTTTGCCCCTGCGGGCAGAGCCTCTCCCGCCCCAGGGAAGACGGACGTCCTGCTGACTTCCGCTCTGGCTCTAGCGGTGGGCACGGCGTTCCTGCCAGGCTCAAGGCCCAGAGACAGCTCAGATGCATGGGAGGGTTTCAGGGGTGAGAATAGCTCTCCCTGTGGAAGGTTTCCCTTTGCGCTCCCCTGTCGTCAGGAGGGGCTGCCTCACCGAGCCCCCACCCTGGCCCGCCTCGCTAGGGTCTTGCAAGGCTGCTCCGGGGCAAGGTTCTGTGTCCACTGCATGGCTCTCCTGCAGCTGGGGGTTGGGGGGAAGTGGACTCCGGGGCACCTCCTGCTGCCGAGAAGACCAGGGGCCTCTGGGCTGGCCTGTGCCTCCCCTGCCCCCGCCCCTGCTAGGTAAGCGTGGGAAGGTAAGAGCCTGGAGGGCTGGGGGATGCATCCTGAGCCAGATGCCAGGAGCCTGCCTAGGCTTAGTCCTCCCCCGGCTCTCTGGGGACCCTTCCTCAGCTCAGGGTCTGTGGGCTTCTTGTTGCCTGCACATTGTCTGGACCCACCTGTCCTGCTTGGCCCAGCCTGTCCCCATGTCTGTCTGTGTCACTGTCCCTGGGGTGACACAGAGTCTGGGAGCAAGGTGAGGCCTCGGCCGCAGGTGTGAGCTTTGTGCCACCCTTGAGGCAGTGCAGGGTGGGCCCGACCCTGTGCTAGCCAGCTCCTCCCTGGGTTCCCGGTAGCCCCCCGAGGCCCCTTCCCCATGTCTACCAGGAGCGGCCAGAGCACACTGGCCGCCTAGAGCCTGTGGCCATGCTGTCTCCTCTCTTTGGACCCTGCTCAGGGCCCTCCTCCCCTGCCCAGGCCGC
>RCUC01136866.1:0-26119 GCA_003697995.1 Taxidea taxus jeffersonii
TTTGAATGACCAACTGGAATGTGGAATCCTATTCAATAATCATTACAGGGTTTCTGCAGACATATAGGCTTGGGGGTTCTGAAAAATGATGTACTTTATGATATGACAACTTTGTAAGTCGGGGAGAACCCGGTTCTCAAAGTCAGGGCACAGGGCTAGGGCACCTGAATTCACACACGCAGGTCCTCCCTGGCCCCAGGCTCTTGGGTCACTCCACATGAAACATCTTCCTAGGAAACCAAACACTGAGGGCCCAAGCCCACACTGAGCTGTTAGAAGGTGGGCTTCTGAGGATTTGTGGTCTCTGCCACCAGCCTCCCCATCCTTTAGCTCTTCCCATGTTAACTTTCCAAGCAAAGTTAACCCTGAAACCAGAGAGCTATGAGAAAGCTGTTTCGAGGCTAATGCTTTTACTGAATTATGCATTTGAAATCCTTGGTTGTCTTTTACAGTGAGCATCAAATTTTTACCCTGGCATAGCCTCTCTCCCACTGTCCATGCAGTTACTATTCACTTGAATTCCTGCCTCCCTGAATAACTTTGTAATCTGGAGTTTTCCAATGACACATTTGATAAATTTAAAAAATATTTTCCATTTTTTCCTTGTTATAAAAGCAATGCCCATTCATTGTAGAAGACTTTGTAAATACTGAAGAGCAGAAAGAAGAAAATAAAATTCACTCATTATCCTATCACTCACTGGTGGCCACTTGTATGTTTTATCTTAACCCGGCCACATCTTTTTGAAGCTGACTGACCAGATTTTCTCGAAGTTCTCAGGCCTGCTATTCCCTCCCACCGCCACCCTTTCTTTCTTCCGCACCTCCCCTGACCATTTCCCTTTATGTCTGCTATTCATCACTAAGTAACAAACAGCCTTCCCAAATTATAATTTTAAATCTCATTATATTTTATTAACTCAGGAAATTTAGGTGTAAGAGATCCATAAGACATGAATTTGTTCATCAGATTTTATATAAAAGGTAAACTACTAGCACAAGTCATCTGAGGGATGGATTGGATGAGACATGAGACAGAATCACTTCCTGGCACTATCCCCAAAACACTTTGTCCCCAGTTCTGCAGAGTCACCAGACTGGAAGAGCAAAAGCTATTTACTGTGTTCTAATAATAATGATACATAGGCATAGAGTACTTACCATGCACCAAGCCCTGTTGAAGTACTTTGTATGGATTAACTCATTCAGCTTTTACACTAGTCCTGCATCAGAAGTACTAGTGATATGGGGCGCCTGGGTGGCTCAGTCGGTTGAGGATCTCAGGTCATGGTCTCAGGGTCCTGGGATAGAGCCCTGCATGGAGCCCCACATCAGGCTCTGCCATCAGCAGGGAGTCTGCTTGAGAATTCTCTCCCTCTCCCTCTGTCCCTTCCCCTGCTCACACTCTCTTGCTCTCAAATAAATAAATCTTAAAAAAAAAAAAAGAAGTACTAGTTATATCACCCTATTTTGCAGAGGAGGACACTGAGGCACAGAAAGATTAAGTGACTTGCTCAATGTCCCAAAGTTACTAAGAAACAGAGCTTGGATTTGAACCCTGGTGGTCTGTTTCCATAGTCTGTAGCTTCAAACCACTGTGCTACCCTGAATCCAGGATTCCTTCATATTCTGAAAGTTGTGATTTCTACAGCATGGGATGTGGGACACAACTTAAGGCAGTTTGTGGAGAAATGTTTAAATATTTTGTTTATTTTTATTAATTACTTACTTATTAATTAGCTAGTATTATACTTTAATGTGTGTTAGAAAAATATATTTCACAAGTGTGGCATCACAAACATTTTTGCTTAGAATGAATAAAATTTAAAGTCAATTTCAAGAAAAATATTCAAAATAGCACAAATGGTATGTAAAAGGTGCAAAAATAAGTAGTAGCTCTTATACTCAATGCCTCAGCCATGGGCTGGCTTTATCCACTTGTAGTGGATAAATAAACATGTACTCAGTCTGCCCTTCCTTGGAATTCATATTTCCATGACTTGATGCTATGATCCTATGAAGCTCCTGGCTATTTGGAAGTTGAATAATTTTTTTCAGTTTTGTACTAGGTCCTCTTCATGACAATGCAAGAGGTATTTTTTCTTTAGTTTCAGTTACAGGAATAATGGACTTTTATTTTAGGAAATTGTGAATACGTTGTTTTGCTACAATAAATCTTAGAGTCCAACTAGTAGCCCATTGTCTTAGTAATTAGCAGCTTTCATACCTCGGATGTATAGAATTTAGAGTGCACAATTTTTTACTATGCCTCATCTTATCACTTTCCTCCATTCTTTATTCACAATTACTTTCTTCCAGGGTATATAGATCTATATAATACACTTTATATGTTGTGTGGAATAAAACAGAAGCAAAAAAAATAAAAACTAGTATTCCCCAAATACTAAATGTTAAGTGGATTGTGACTCAAATCAGCAGCTGCAAGGAAAATATATAATTTTTTCCCCCATCAGTCACAATTAATTTGCCTTTGTGGGGCAAACCCAATTCAGGAGTCTTTTCCAATTCCCCAGAATATATATTCACAGTGCATTTGACAGCATCTTTTTTCCTTTCCGGCCTCATATCACCATAATAGAACTAACTGCCTGAGTGTGGTGCTCAAGCAAGTGGACTTATCCTTTTCCCTCCTACACAGACAGCCCAATCTATTTTAGACTGGGTCCAGGCATTTGTGAGAATATGCATGACTCTCTTGTTTTACTATAGTTCATGGTCAGTGTAGATGATTGATCTATTTAAAGTTAAAATACAAGAGCCTCTAAAGAAATTCCCAGTGCAAAGAAAGAAGTAAGAAAGCCTAAGTGTTGGTCAAAACACTTCCCTGAGGCTGCTCAGGGTGCATATAAAGGCTCATTGCAAAACACTGAATGCTATTTTTGAGTTGTTTTTTTTAAATGAAAATTCTCCAGGATCCTGGGTGTTGCAGTTGGTTGAAGATCTACTCTTGGTTTTGGCTTGGGTCATGATCTCAGGGTCATGAGATCAAGCCTCTCGTTGGGCTTTGTGTTCAGCATGGAGCCTGCTTAAGATTCTCTCTCCCTCTGGAGAGAGGAGGACATCAGGAGGACCATCGGAGCCTCATAAAGGCAGGAGGACAAAGCCTTTTGGGATCTAACACAGCTGTAGCCTCCAGGTCATCTAGGGCAGTGTTTCCCAAACTTCAGTAGGCAAATCACCTGGGAACCTCAGAATGCAGATTCTGATTTAAGTCTGGAATTTGGCCTGAGTTTCTGCATTCCCAACAAGCTCCTAGTGCTGTGCTGCTGCTGGTCTGCAGACCACACTTGGGGGAGAGAGGATTTAAATTTCCTCTGCTGTAAGAGTTACTTAAGTCCCCATTCTTTCTCTGTCCTGTGTCTCTCCATGAATCTGTCTCTTCTGTTCCACTTCCAATTGTTTATATCTTAATCACAAACTGGACAAGGGAAAAGACTAAATTACCTCAGTGTGATGAAAATCTAAGCACCCTTTAAAATACTCTTTTGTACCTTTGAAAGGTACCTTCTATAGAGCATTACTTACATAATCAGAAATGAAAATTATTTTATGTTATTTGTTACTAATAACATTATCACTTTGGCTGGGCAATGCTGGCCTTTCAGATACCCACAGACCTGGTGAGAAAAATACAGATTTGAGAAGCAGAACACATCCTGTGTGGATCTAAAGATCCACAGCATCTTTGGAAGGAATTGCAGGATTCCCAAGGGACCAGCAAACTGCATCCAAACACCAAGATGTAGGGGCCACTTTGAGGAACAGGCTGGAACCTTAACCTTGAGCAAGGCACTAGGGTCTACAGGGACCACCAACCTGATGCAAAAAGGCTTATTAAGCCATAGGCCCTAACTGACCAATGGGATCCTTACAACCAGGCACAGTTCTGAAGATTACCAAAAAAGGTAAAATTCTGTATGTCCCCATATTCCCTTCCTCTGCCCTATGACTATAGGCCCTCCCCACCCTCCATTGCCTCAAGGCTCACAGTCTCTCCTTTGCTGTCCTTCCTGCTGCTCCCTCCATCTCCTTTGCTCTGCTTTGGGTGAATTCTGTCACCACCAGTGCCACGGTCCCCATGCAATCCAGATGACCCACACAAGAGCCTCTCTCTCCTGAACTGAGATCTCTCATGTTCTTTTCTGTCAGTGGGTCCAACCCTTCACTGCAGCTTGTGAGAATTAATAAAGAGAAATCTCCTTTAGAATGGAATTGGGAGGCTGGAAGGAGGAGCTCCCATGCCCTATCACTCATCATCAGTTGCAAGTCCAACAGGAAGAGCTGGACTTTGCATGTGTTTTCTACTTTACTACCCCTGTGGGAGGAAGGATGGTTTTTCCTTCTCCCCCAGCAGCAATGGTTCAGCCAATGCGAAACTGTCGCAACTCAGTCAGTAAAAGCCACTGTGCATCAGACTCTTGGTTTACTCCAATGCACTTCTTGTTTATAACAGCCTTCCCAACAACCCTCTTTGCTCTAGAAAAGAGCCCTCTTCTCCTTCGTTCTGGGGATCTGCCCAGGGTTTTGCTGTAGCTTCTTTGCTCTGGATGGCAATTCTCTGCTATTCCCAAATAAACCCATCTTTTGCCAGTAAAAGAGCTGGGAGTTTTATTTTTGAAGTTTAACAGTTCATCTGGGCTCACTCTGGAAGGCAGTCGGAGAGCTTTGTCATTCTTTGAGGGCTTCCTTCTTTAGCCATGCTTGCCATGACCCTGCTGCCTGCCTTGCATGGGGACACAGTGAGAGGAAGCAAGAGAGGGTCATCTGAGAGTGTGCACAGGACCTAGAGGCAGCCTGTCAGTAATTAAAGGTGCTAATACAATATTTCTTCAGATCTGCACTAATTACTGGCTTAGGGCTTAATCAGAACAAGATGGTATGTTTTACCAGCCATTTCTATTTTATACTAAGTAACATTAGAGAAACAAATGTTGAATATCATACAGTTGGGTATAAATCAACTTAAGGCTCTCCCCCCCTTTTTAAAAAAAGATTTTATGTATTCATTCACGAGAGACAGAGAGATAGAGAGGCAGAGGGAGAAGGGGGCTGCCCAATACATGACTTAATCGCAGGACCCTGGGATCATGACCTGAGCTGAAGGCCGACTGAGCCATCCAGGTGCCCCAAGCCCTCCCCTTCTTTCCAAGCTCTAAGTTCAACTGAGAACTACTTTAAAGAATGACCCAAAGACCCTAGCCTCTCAGGGCTTTAGAGCTGAAGGGTGGGTCCCCTGTGCTAGGCTTCTGTATTTCAGTACAAGAAAAGTGGCTCTCCTTAACCTGGGGCCTTGCCCTCCTAGAAGGTCATTAGTTTTTAAGATCAGTTGCAATCTGGACTCATGGGACTGGGCAATCTGCCGATCCTGTCTCAAATGGACCCCTACCTCACCTCCCAACCCCTAATTGACCTCACGTACAAAATGCACTTGGCAGAAGACTGACCCTAAGGGTCAACCTTCAACACTGCCCTTTACAAGGTTCTGACAACACAACACCATTTTCCCTGCTGGGGGTGCTCAGAGCACACATATGCGCTAGAAGCACTGTATGAGCTGCTGAGAGTTTCAGACAGCTAGGGCAGGGATGAGAACTCAGCAGTATTTACCAGTTCAGCACAGAAATCATTTCTATCACATGATATAGACCTTATCCCATTGTGATGAGACAACTGATCTGTGTGGCTGTTTATCATTGGGTCATTAAATCTGAGTCATGTTGGTTTGTTTTGCTGACATTCCCACTTCATCCTTGAAAACCCTCAAACACCAGCGGTTCTTTGTCTTTGACGTAATAAAGACTTTCCATGGTGGCTTGAGGGTATTTACTTCTTTTTTTGGTGCATTGTCACAGTGGTTCAGAGAAATCAAAATTTAAAAAAAAAAGGAGGAAAGTCAGAGTGCCTCTAGGGGGAAAGACAGAGGGGAAAACATCTCCGAAGTTGTGGCAGAGCTAACTACTGTCTTTGGAAAATGAGAAATGTCTAACGGGCAATTTTTTCTTTTTTAAGATTTTATTTATTTATTTGACAGAGAGAGACACACAAGAGAAAGAGGGAACACAAGCAGGGGGAGGGGGAGAGGGAGACACAGGCTTCCTGTGGAGCAGGGAGCCCAATGCAGGGCTTGATCCCAGGATCCTGCGATGATGACCTGAGACCCCTAACAACTGAGCCACCCAGGTGCCCCTAATGAGTGATTTTTTTCTAAACGTATGCTGTAGGTGTGTAGTGCAAACTCCCTCTGGCATCTCTCCTCTAAAATCTTCAGTAAAATATATGGTACTCACTAATGGTTTTGTGTGAATGGAGAATTTAAGAGCATGTGGAGATCTGCATGTTCTGGGATGTGGAGAGAACATGACAGCCCTCTTGAGCACAGGGGCTGGAAGATAGGGGCCCCTGGCTGTATTCACTCAGGTGGTGTACTTTTGGGGAGGTGCTACTCAGACTGTAATATAGACAAATGTTGCCCCCAACGTGATACTCTCAATCTGCACAACCAGCTGTATTGGCCTGAAATGCAGGGGTAGACTGTGCTTTTTTATACCCATACATTTTTTATATCCATATATTTATAGGGCACTTCCTGGGTATATGGCTAGGATTTTATCCTTGCCCCAGAGTTTCTTCTATGCTTCAGAGAAGGCAAAATGAAATCAAAGATAAAAATGTAAGGTGGCAGTGCTAAGTGTTACATGAATGATGCAGAAAACTCTTCTGAGAAATACCAGTCCTATGAGATGCTCTGTGAAAAGTGTCCTGAGACCAATTAAATTGGGGAAACATTCATATTCAGGCCTTCCCTTGGAGGTTCTCCATGCATATAAGTGTATTAAAGGATCCCATCATTGTATAATCTGCACATCATTTGTTAGCTCAGAGTTCCCCATTTATTTCAACATGGAACATGTTTTTGTGTAACATCTACTAACATTCCAAGAAAATGGGGAAGTGCTTCTGTCGTAGAAGGTACATGTTGAGGATTTAGGGAAGGAAGGAATCGCTTTGGGCTGTATTTACGGTTCTATGGAAGCATTTCAGGGAGGCAAAGGAAAAGCACACGGCCCCAAGAAATAGGCAATAGGTAGGTGAACAGAACCAGGGTGGAAAAATAATGATCTGGAATCATAAGAGCAAGGTAGGAAGGTAGGAACACACAGGTGAGTTTAAAGACCTTTGAGCCTTGGGACGCCTGGGTGGCTCAGTGGGTGGCTCAGTGGGTTGGAGCATCTGCCTTTGGCTCAGGTCATGATCCCAGGGTCCTGGGATTGAGCCCCGAATCGGGCTCTCTACTCAGCGGGGAGCCTGCTTCCTCCTCTCTCTCTGCCTGCCTCTCTGCCTACTTGTGATCTCTGTCTGCCAAATAAATAAATTAAGAAAAAAAAAAAAAAGACCTTTGAGCCTTGACTTGGGAAGAGGCTGGGAAAAAAAGTTGAAGAGGTAAGTAGGAACCAGATTTTGAGAGTCTTAAATGTAGGCTAGAACTTTAACTTCATTCTGTACATGCCAGTAAATACAAGCTTATTTTTAGAACAGTTTTTGCATGGAAAATTGCCACATACCAAGCAATACAGAAGGTTGTTAGAGGTGTGAAATTTATTAAACAAAGGAGGCTGTTAGACCGAGGTGGTCTCTAATACCTTGGTGGCTGGTCTACACAACAAACCAAGATCTAAGCCTATAAATGTCTCAAAGTTATGAAATCAACATGCTAAGGACAACCAATCACAAAGAGCCAAACAGGCCTTAGGTTATAGCCAATCAATGATTTCCTTCTTCTGCCTTTTCTCTATAAAAATCTCCCTTGGCTCCTGTGTAGGGGGGCGGGGGGCAGATACTCCTAACCCCTTTGGGTGTGGTGCTACCTGATTCAAATTGATATGTGTTCAAATAAACTCTTAACATGTTTAATATGCCTCAGATTATCTTTTTTTTTTTTTTTAAGATTTTATTTATTTATTTGTCAGAGAGAGAGTGAGAGCAAGCACAGGCAGACAGAGTGGCAGGCAGAGGCAGAGGGAGAAGCAGGCTCCCCGCCGAGCAAGGAGCCCGATGTGGGACTCGATCCCAGGACACTGGGATCATGACCTGAGCCGAAGGCAGCCGCTTAACCAACTGAGCCACCCAGGCGTCCCTCAGATTATCTTTTGATGGAGGAGAAGGACTCGGTAGAAAGGAGAGTAGTTCAGAGCCCAAAAACAAGATGACGAGACTGGGGCCAGGGCAGTGGACAGTAAGAGGGGATGTGGAGAACCCAAGAGAGAGAGAACTAACTGGTCACAGTGGCAGGGAGAGGGGATGAGGGGGGGCTGCCACGCATGACTCCAGGGTAAAAGAACAAAAACAGGGTAAAGGGAGAGCAAGCAGATCTGAGAGGGGCAGGGCAAGTGTCACCTTGGCCTTTGTTTCAAGGTCAGTGGTTTAATAGTGTCTGGCTCAACTATAGTCTCTGGCTCCTTCCTGTGCCACATGAACAGGAGATCTGGCTGCAATTATATTTCTCAGTGCATTCAAACCTAAGTTACAGATAGTCAAGTCCAAGCTGACTCTAACCAAGATCAAAGACATTCAAAGTCCTCCATCTTGAATTAAACTCCCTTAGCTTGGGGCGCCTGGGTGGCTCGTGGGTTGGGCTTCTGCCTTCAGCTCAGGTCACGATTCCCAGGGTCTTGGGATCGAGCCCCACATTGGGCTCTCTGCCAGGGAGCCTGCTTCCCCCTCTCTCTCTGCCTGCCTCTCTGCCTACTTGTGATCTCTATCTGTCAAATAAACAGATAGAGTCTTTAAAAAAAAAAACCAAAAAACAAAACTCCCTCAGCTTTCACTAGCAGTCATAGTACCCTCCAATGTTCGAGTGCCCCCTGTGTGGCCAGCATATGCTGGATATTTACATACATTCCCTTTTCATTTTCACAATAACCATACAAGGCAGACTTTATTGATTTTCTTTTCCCAAAACGGCATCTTAATAAGTGTTGGCTAACTCAGAGCTCCCCACCCCAACTTTATTTATTTGTATTGGAAGTCTAAGGTTCAGAGAGGTAAAGTATATTATCCATGATCACACAGCTAGGATGTGAGCCCAGATTTGACAGACTCCGAGTCCTGTGCTATTTCCAGCACACTTCCTGACTCTGACTGAAAATACTCATCTCATCCTGATGTTCCTTCTTCTTTTAGAGTATAATCTGCATTCTGGCTTCACTTACTTCGATTATTTACTGCTCTAAAATAGTAGCTCAAAAATCACGTACCTCATGTACATTTTCTCACTTTCCCATCCTTGATCCTGCTTAATTCTTACCTGATTTTGTATTTCTGGTACAATGACGTCAGGTACTGCTAACTAACATCTTATTACAATAGGGAGTAAATCCTTTTGAAGCTGGAGGATTTATTCAGCCCCTGAAACATTAGCTGGGAAGCCCAGAGAGGTATTGTTGGTGGGTCCTAGGCAAAACCAGCTGGGAATGCTCAAAGAAGAACCCGATCCTATGAAGATGTACCAGACCTGTCAGGGATCAGGCCAGGATGTGGGCACCAGTTTCAGTCATGGACCAAGAGGGATGCTAAGTGAGTCCACAGGGAACATTCCTGGGATCACATGAATGAATACCTGAGACTTAGTGTTGGGGCAGGAGTCAGGCTCAGGTCTAGAACACCCAGGGGCCACACCATAAGAATCTGAATGGACAGAGTATAGGCCACAAGATGTAATGGGAATCCATGCTCAGCCTGTTTTCTGAAGAGCAGCCTGTGATCTCCTCCATGCAGAAGCTCAGTAGTGCAGCCTAACAAAGTCCCTCTGGGGCCTGGGCTGAGGCCTCTCTGAAGTCAGCCATCTTTGAATCAGCTCTTCTGGACTCGCTGTCACACTTCCTGTGGCAGTACCCTCCGTGTTTCAGGCCTCACTGGCTCACCTTTCCACACAACCGCATCGTGCCTTTACTATGAATTTGGAGATTGTTCCTTGTGAGGATCAACTTCCTTCCTCTCCACGTTAGCAAATCCCTCAGTATTTTCATTTATCTCCCTCCTTCCTCTTCCTTCTGGGAGCTAACACTCGCAGCTCTGTTCCTGCTCCCCTGAGTGGTCCTTCTCTCACCTGCCTGTTCACTGCCTTCTCCCTCCACTTTTCTATATTACCCAGATCTCCTATTCCTTAAAGGAGCTGCTTTTGATTCAATTCTCTATTTAAGCTGTCACTCCTTTTCCTCTTTCCTTCTCCAGTTTCCAGTCCCTCACCTCCAATTATCATGAAACCCTTTACCACTGGACTTGTGCAGAAATGTGTCTTTCCTAGGACTCAGGGAGCTCCTGTGGACTCCATGCTGAGACTCTCCCCTCTATGATGCTCAGTCCCCTGGTGCCTCTCCTGCTCCTTGTTTGCTTTCTTCTCAGCTCCTTTTCCCACAGTCTGTGTGTAGACAAGTCTTAAGCTTCTGGCCTGTCCTTCTTTCCTCTTTCCTTTCACTATCTCCCTCAGTGAGGGTAAAACTTCCATGACTTAGACCACATACTCTGCACAGCATGGGGAGGCCTACTTCTCTGTCTCCAGCACAAACCTGCTAAATTCCAGCTCTGCTCTTTCAGTTGGAGAAAAAGATTTTAATCCGGCTGTCTTGAGAGGGCTTCAATTGGGCCATCATTCTCTGCATGCCCACTCTCCCCAGCCTCAGGGAATAATAGTTATCCTAACTAAAGCTACTTTTTTTTTTTTTTAAAGGATTTTATTTATTTATTTGACAGACAGAGATCACAAGTAGGCAGAGAGGCAGGCAGAGAGAGAGAGAGGAAGGGAAGCAGGCTCCTTGCTAAGCAAAGAGCCCGATGTGGGGCTCGATCCCAGGACCCTGGGATCATGACCTGAGCCAAAGGCAGAGGCTTTAACCCACTGAGCCACCCAGGCGCCCCCTAACTAAAGCTACTTTTTTTTTTTCAAAGATTTTATTTATTTGACAGAGAGAGATCGCAAGTAGGCAGAGAGGCAGGCAGAGAGAGAGAGTGGGAAGCAGGCTCCCCGCTCAGGGAGCCCGATGCGGGACCCGATCCCAGGACCCCAAGATCACGACCTGAGCCGAAGGCAGCGGCCCAACCCACTGAGCCACCCAGGCGCCCACTAAAGCTATTTTTAACGGGCACCTACTATGTACTGTAGGTCATTCACTTTAATGCCAATGATATCTCAATGAGGCAGGTGTTTTTACTCCCATTTTATAAATGAGGAAGCTGAAGTCAATGATCTAACTTGCCCACATTCACCTAGCAGAGCTGGGATTCAAAGCCAGATATCAGTGAATCAACCAGTTAGCTTTTATACTTTGAGAAGAATTTAGGATAGTAGCTAAATGGGTGGCCACTGATGCTAGATTACCTGCATTCCTACCCTGGTTTTGCCACCTCCTAGCTGGTGACTTCAAGCCTGATACTTAACCTCGCCTGTGTTTCAATTTCCCAACCAATGGAAGGAGACAATGATGTCCCCGTCTTGGGCTGTTCTGAGGTCCCAGCAGGTAAGCACAGTGTCTGGCACAGAGTAACTATGTGAGTGCTGGCTAGTATTATGCATACTTTATCACCTGTCACCCTATTTTTCATCCAGTGACTATCCTTACATTAAAGATTTACTTATTTTGGAGAGCATGAGAACAAGAGTGGGCATGGGGAAGGGGGTGGAGGGGATAAGGGGGTAGAGAGGATGAGGGGAAGGAGAGAGAAACTCAAGTAGACTCCACACTGAGCATGGAGCCTGACGTAGGCTCGAGGTGGGGCTCGATCCCACAACTCTGAGATCAGGTCTGAGCTGAAACTAAGAGTTGGATGCTTAGCCAACTGCATCACCCAGGTGTCCCAAGAGAATCTTAAGTAGGCTTGATGCCCAGCTGGGAGCCCACCATGGGGATCGATCTCACAACCCTGAGATCATGACCTAAGCCGAAATCAAGAGTCAAACTCTAAACTGAGCCATCCAGGTGCCCCAATTACACTGATCTTTGGCTGCATTCATAACATCCTTTTGACAAATACTGTCATTATTTTGGTGAAGACCAGTATTTGTTTGTCAAATACATCAATTTGTTTCTAGTTTTATTAAAGTTGTCCACTGTGAATAAATGGGCACTGCCTAGCCTATTATATAGAATAAAAGGATTCCCTTCCCTGTTCCCCATTCATTGGTTAAATTCATTAGGCATCACTTTGGATAACTCTTTAGAAGAGTAAGATTAAAAACTTTATTTCTATTATATGCTTAGGCAAAGCAGAGGTATTATGAGGCTTATAAAAGAAAGAATAAAAGAAGGAAATGTATACTACCAAATGGAACACAATCTATATCCATTCTTTATCATTGAGAGCAGTGATTCCTACCTAGAGATGATTTTGCTGTGGCCCCATCCCCCAGGACACTTGGTAATGTCTGAAGACATTTCTGGTTGTCACAGCTTGGAGGACGGTCCTATTGGCATCTAGTGGGTAGAGGCAGGGATGCTGGTAAATACACTATAATTCGTAGGACACCCTCTCCCCATCAAAGAGTTATCTAATCTGAAATGTTCATAGTGCCAAGGTGGAAAAATCCTGATTTCAAGATAGAGACAGGATGGTTCAAACTGGTCTTGTAGTTTTTAGACCAGTTCTTGTTAAAAGCAAACAAAACTAAAAGTCACCACATGAAGTTTCTCTAAATTTCATAGGGATAGTGTTAGTGGCATCAACGGATGGTGATGTAATCACCAATGTTGACTTTATTTTGGAGCACAGAGTTTAATTATATACGACAGCACCCATGGAGAGAAGAAAATTGTCATGATGGTACAAGAAGAAATAACCACCCTCCAAAGTCCTGGAAAAGTTTAACAACAAAAGTGGTAGCCAGCAGATAGCGAAGCAGATAACTGTCACCTTGTTTCTAAAACAGCAGAACCCTCGTGGAGGCAACTGACATCAGCACGCGTGTCAGAAGGACCTTGTCAAGTAAAGGCTGTAATTGCCAACAGGTTCCCTGGGCAAGAGGGGAAGAGGAAAAATGGGAAAATTTCCAGCCTTCTGTGAATTGCTCTAACACAGAGCACAAAGGGGAGGTGGATGTGACAGCTTTTAAGCTGACAGTTGCTCTAGGTGAGCCAGGAATAGAGTGACCCTGCAGATGTTTAATGAACCCAGAAGAAGACATTTTGTTCTGCTCTGCTAGATAGAGACTGCCTTCACAAGAAAAATCACTGACTTGATATGCAAATGATTTTGTGTAAGATGTCTTGCAATTTCTCTTGGCTGCCTGTGGATGCAATGCAAAATGTATGGCTTTGTAGAATTATAGTCTGTTAGAAATATAAGGAGATAAAGAAATTAATGGTGGATACTGTTTACTCCTGCATAGGATAGAAGAGAGAAAATCCTGAAACATGGTGAGCACACGAAACATCAGAAATCTTTGGGTCAGTGAAGGACAGGTGCCTTCCCTTTCTTCCTTCACACTAGAAAATACCCCAAATTATTTAGTGTTGCCTCAATGCTATCAATCAGTAGATGATAAAGGAGGGTAGATAAGGAAGCTAAGAATGGAGGAAATGTGTCTGGTAGGATAGAGTTTTGGGGAGAGGTGCACACCTGGGGAACAGACCAGGCCCTGGAATGGTTTCCAGATGCTGATTCCCTTTCCAAGGTCCCAAGGTGAGCGGCCAGGGATGGGGTACATATGTCCTAGCCACTAGCCCAGATGCAACTCCATCTAAATTAGAAAAGAGGCCCCTCCTAAACTCTTTTTTCTATCTTCCAGAAAATTGTCACAATATTACACAAGTCTACAGTGACTACTCTGTCAACTACCCCACCCATTTCTGAGATGTGCAAAGCACAATGTGCAAAGTTAAAAAGAAGGAGCTCCGGTGGAGATATCCACGGTCATCAGTGGCTAAAATTTTAAAGTTCCATGGTCCCAGTTAATCCCCAGTTAATAAAAGAAAGTTCTTTCCTCAGAACAAAAGTAGTTAACAAATTCAGGAGAAAAACAGACCTAGAAAAAGCACGATTTTTGCAGTTCCCATTGAAATAATTGACGCAGGGTGCCTGAGTGACTCAGTCGGTTAAGTGTCTGCCTTCAGCTCAGGTCATGATCCCAGAATTCCAGGATCAAGCCCCACATCAGGCCCCCTGCTCGGTGGGGAGTCGGCTCCTCCCTCTGCCCTTTATTCTGCTTGTGCTCTCCTTCTCACTTTCTCAAATAAATAAGTGAAATCTTTTTTTTTTTTTTTAAGAAATAATTGATGCAGGCAAAAATCACCAATGATTGCTAAAACTACTAGGTAGGTGAAAAATGGCTGGAGAATAATATTTATGTGGTGCTTAAGTAGCACCCTACAAATTACTTGTGGATTTTCTTAAACAAATATGCCCTTTTCTTCAATCAATTCTCCCAATATACATTTTACTTATATGCTGTAATCATACACTACTGTACTGATGCATTTCTAAAACATACACACAAAAATACATCTGAAAGAGTGAGACAGGGGTGCCCGGGTAGCTCAGTCGGTTAAGCGTTGACTCTTGGTTTCAGCTCAGGTTGCCATCTCCCAGTCCTGAGATGGAGCCCCACAAGGGGCTCTGCGCTCAGCACTGTTTGTTTCAGATTCTCTCTCCCTTCCAGTCTGCTTCTCTCCTCACTCTCACATACACTCTCTCTAAAATAAATAAGTAAATGAAATCTTTAAAACAGTGAGATAAAAACAATTAAGCTATTACAGATTTTTCTCCCAACATCCCAAATCATTGTCTTTGAGGCACACTTCAGAAAGCATCAATTTAGTCTATCCATTATTTTGTGCCTGGAGATTTCTCTGATGATTGAAATTACTGGCCAAAGCAAAAGAAATAAAAGGCATGCAGAACAACGTGAAAAGGGTTGAAATCACAGAAAAGGGTCTCCTTCACCACCACTGAATAGTGAAGATGAACCTTTCTGACTCGAAGACAGTCAGATGTGTTACTTGCTCTGTTTTGCTCTATTTCTGGGCATGTCAGATGTAGTTATGATTTTTATGTTTTTCTTCCCATCCCACATTTTCATGTGTTGCTCATTTTTACCATTGCTTTGGGTTTCATGTCATTCTGTAGCATCTCCCCTGCATTCCCTGTCCCAGGCTCTGACTCCTACCTCAAGCTGCTGGTTCATTTCAGAACAACTTGTTGCATTACCCAAATGGACAAAAGTGGGCCATTCTTCAATGAATGGGGCAGAGACAGGGGGCCAGGGAAGGCGTCCTCAGGCTGAGATGTAAGTAAGGAGGGAGAGGTAAGTGTTTTGGGTTTTTGTTTAAAATATGTCTTCATAATGGAGGAATCTGGTAGTCCTCACCTTAACCAAGGAACCATACTTAACATCACTAATCTCCTGATAAGTTCTCAAAATGAAATACATAGCAACTGTGAAGTATGCTTACCAAAAATGCTTCACCTGTGTTTATTCAAGCCTTTATGCCTAATTTCCTTTTCATAGGCAATACAAGAGATAAAGAAACAAATAAAACAACACCAAGATGAGAGATAGATCCAGAAATGTAGGTCTGGTCTCCAACAAAGTTGTCAAAAAGTAACAACAAAAAGTTGGGATGCCTGGGTGGCTCAGACATTAAGCCTCTGCCTTCGGCTCAGGTCATGATCCCAGGGTCCTGAGATTGAGCCCTGCATCAGGCTCCCTGCTCAGCGGGAAGCCTGCTGCTTCCTATCCCACTTCCCCTGCTTGTGTTCCCTCTCTTACTGTGTCTCTGTCAAATAAGTAAACAAAATCTTAAAAAAAAAAAAAAGTTAACCATTGTGTTGCCCCAAATTAGAGAACATATTATTATTAACATTACTGCAGTCGTGATGGGCGAATGGCAACATTCATGGTGAAAAGTCTCCTGGTCAAAATACCATAGGTCTTTAAATAGCTGATCATTATTTTGCAGATTATTTTTTCTTCTACATAATGAAAGGCCTTATCAGAATATATTACTTTGTTAAAAATGTGTATCAAATAATACAAAAGCTTGTAATAAAAGATAACCATTCTTTGCACTCATCACTATCCATCTCCAAGAAACAGCCAACTTTAACTACTTTGGCTATGTTTTCAAATAAGTAGTATCATGTCTTTAAATAATGTGTTCTTATTTCTGTTTTTCAGTTTATCAGTGTGAGACCTTCTGCTGTGACAAATGAAGATTTAGTGCTTACACTCTCATCTCTCTGTCCTCCAATATAGTTATACCATCGCTTTTTGCTAAATTAATGGAAAATAATTGCATAAAAGTGTCATTGCAGAACCAAGTAATATCCTATGAGTATACTTTTTTCTTGTGTGCCTTTGTCCTTGTCCTAAGCATCTTTCCATTTGTTTGCAATGTTTTCCTTACAACATTCCTTCTGTTTTGTTGGTGGTTTTGTTTGTTCCTTCTTTTTTTTTAACAAATAAATTTTAAAAATATTTTATTTATTTATTTAACAGAGAGAGAGAGATCACAAGGAGGCAGAGTAGCAGGCAGAGGGAGAGGGAGAAGCAGGTTCCCCGCTGAACAGAGAGCCCGATGTGGGTCTCGATCCCAGGACCCTGAGATCGTGACTCGAGCCAAAGGCAGAGGCTTAACCCACTGAGCCACCCAGGTGCCCCTGTTTGTTCCTTCTGGTTCTTTAAAACCACCACCATGTTGGGGCACCTGGGTGGCTCAGTCAGTTAAGCATCTGACTCTTGGTTTTGGCTCAGGTCATGACCTTCCAGTTGTAGGTTGGAGCCCTGCATGGTGCTCTATGTCCAGTAAAGAGTCTGTTTCAGACTTCTCTCTCACTGTCCCCCAAACCCGCTTGCTGTCTCTTAAATATATAAATAAATGAATAAATAAAATCTTTTTTTTTTCAAGATTTTATTTATTTATTTGACAGAGAGATCACAAGTAGGCAGAGAGGCAGGCAGAGTCTAGAGAGGGGGAAGCAGGCTCCCTGCTGAGCAGAGAGCCCAATGCTGGGCTCGATCCCATGATCCTGGGACCATGACCTGAGCAGAAGGCAGAGGCTTTAACCCACTGAGCCATCCAGGGGCCCCAATAAATAAAATCTTTTAAAATAAAAAAGCATCTCCATGTTTATCTGGCTTCATTATTATTATTATTTTTCCAGTAAAACTCTCAAAGAGCTTTCTGTGCTGCTCCAACCTCTACCGGTAGACCCCTAGATCTTCTTGGTGTTATGTCCCTTGAGGACCTCCTAAATTCTGGTTTTTCACATTTGTGTTGTATTCTCTTTTTTTGTACAGCATATTTTCTGGAAACTTCCTAAGACAAGAAAGAAATTATTTCTGAGGCTCTGCATGTCAGAAAATGTCTTTATATTACATTTCAATAATAGCCTTGCTGAAAGCACACCAGGAGATTAGAAACCATATCCCTTGATGTTTGGAAGGCAGTGCTCTATTGTTAGGCACTGTTTAATTTTCAGATTGTTTGTCGTAGAGTTTAGAAATAGAGTCAATTTTTGTATAATTGTTTTGCATTCTGTAAACTTGCTGAACTTGTTTATTAGTTCCAAATTTTTTTAGTGGGCTCTTCATGATTATCTCTATGTAAGATAATGTCATCTTCAGATAGAGATAGTTTCATGTCTTTTTTTTCCTTTCTGGATGCTTTGTTATTTTTTTTTTTTTCCTCCTTAATTGTCCTGGCTAGAACCTCTAGTACACTGGTGAACAGAAGTGGCAAGGATGGATGTCCTTGTCTTGTTCTTGATCTCAGAGGGAAAACATCTAGTGTTCGACCACTGTTTAATCATGAAAGGATGATACATTTTGTCAATGTTTTTCTTGTGTTTATTGAGATGATCGTGTTTTTTTGTTGTTGTTGTTTGTTTTTTGTTTTTGTATAGTTATGGTGCATTACAGTAGTTGATTTTGGGGTGTTAATTCCTGGGATAAATTCCACTAGGGCATGGTGTGTAATTCTTTTTATTTACATGTATATTTCATTTTATATATGTAATTACATATATAGAATTTTTGTTTCTTTTTTATATGCCTTTTCATAAGTTTGCTAGTGTTTTGCTGAGGATTTTCATATCTGTATTTATATGAGATATTTGTTATAACTTTCTTCTGTTGTTTTTGGCTGGTTTTGATATCAGAGCAATCCTGGCCTCAGAGATGAGTTGGAAAGTGATGTCCTGCCACTTCTGAGAATATGGGCCTCTAACCCTAACCTGGAGGCACAGGGAGCCCTGTGTTCTTGATGGCACCTATCTGGAATGGAGTTGCTTTCTCTCTGAGCTGGGAAAAGGGGCCAGTAATAGGTCTTGGTTCAAATGCCACAGACTCTTGTTCTTGTGAAGTTTTAGCAGATTTTCTTGAATAAAGGTGTCTTCCTCTGCTCTTTGCCCTTAGGATAATCTCCAGATATTTTAAATTATTGTTTATGAACACAATTTTGTTTTTGTTTTTGAACACAAGTTTGCTGAGCAGTAGGTCTGTGAAGCCTTTTACACCGTCACATCAGAAACCAGAAGTAGAACTCTAATTATCCTTTCTTACCTCCTCTAAGAGTCTTTTATTTTTTTTTTAAGTTATCTTGGTTCCACTATTTAATATAGGAGGAATGAACAAAATGCCCTGTGATTTTTGATTGTCCATTCATATTTAAAACTGAGGTGTTGAAAAGCTGATTATTCTGTAGCAGGCAAGGATAGGAACAGGGAAGCTAATGTGAATCAATTACAGAATTTATCTCTAGACCACTGGGTAAATTATGGTTTCAGAATAGAATATAAAAGAAAACAAAAAAATTAGAAGTCTGGAGGAAAGTGAGTGTGCTAATCATCTCATCTTTTCTAGCTGGAGCAAATCAAATCAACACTGATTTGGAAAAATCTAGCTCTTCTCCTTGGCCCTGGCATTCTCGCTAACACTCTCCACACTTGAATTATTTCAGTAACTAGTTTTTTTTAATTTTGGAAGGACCCTTTGGGGAAAAAGGTAAAGAAACATTCATGTAAGTTTCAGTCATTCCTGTAATTTAAATTTAATTAAGACAAAATCGGATTTAATATTTTTCTTAATATCATGTATAGTGTTATTCTCTCTTTACAAAATAATTTCTGTTTATACCTGTTTATCTCTTTGACTGACTATATTGTTTATATATCTACCACCCTTCTTCCTCTATATATGCATGGAGAGATTATAAGAATGTATGCCAATGACTAATGCTAGTTATTTCTGCGCAGTAGGACCTCGGATGCTTTATTACTTTCTCCCTTTAATTTTTTATATTGAGTGACATTTTAAATAAGACATCCATATCAATTTTTTTAAGTCAATATAATGCAAAAGCAAAACCCAAGCCACTAACAGAGCCAATCAAACATACAATCAGGGCTGGTATCTATGGTGAGGCCAGCCAGGAGCCCGGGATACAAAATTTGGGAAGGTATTTCCTATCAGAATCACACAGTGCCCTCTCAGGTCCTCACTGGCCTCACCACAGTAGTCCTGAACAGCTTTGCAAACCACACAGGGAGGGCTGGCAGATCAATGGAGGTAAAGAACAGCATGTTTGGAATTCTGGGTCAATGAGTAAAGCATACTTTTTCTTTTTTATAAATGGTTATTAAATATGTTTTAAAAAACTATTTGTAGAAGAAATCATAGCCTTTACACTTTAGAAATTAATTATCTTTATGATCACTTGGAAATTAACCAGCACCTAGTCTTCCCATTCCTACCTGTCCCTTGATTCCGCATTTGTGTGAGTGTGTCGCGCGCGGGCTCTGGCCACAGGGCTCTGAGGGGGCGTGTTGCTGTCAGCTGCAGCATCTCTTGCTTCATCTAGGACTTTCCTGATCACCCTGGCTAAAACAATACAATACCCTCCTTTGTGTTTCCAGCCCATTTTCCTGCTTTAATGTCTCCCTAGCTGTTATCATATTCCAAATGTATTCATCCTTTCTGCATACAGTTTTATTTTGTATGTGATGTGTTCATTGCCTGTCTTGCCTCATTAGTATATAAGCCCTGGGATGCTACCCTCACGGAAGCCTGATGGTGCACAAGAGGTTTCCATAATATCTGCTTAATGCAAGAATGAATGAGTTCATTGTACACTCTCTGAAGGACTGTAGACCCGATGGTGTTGTGACAAAATGAAAAATGCACAGTCTTTACTCCCCACAGAGAGAGTCCTTGCCTCTGTTCCCAGAGACAGTCACTGGCCTCATGCAATCATTACCTCCCAATCACATACAGTTTGTTTTCACCCACCTTTTCCTTTTCTCATAGTGTCTCTGTTTTCTCCCTTCAACTCTTGCCCGAATAGCCCGATTTCCCCCTTAAAAAATCACTCAGACTGATAAACATAAAAGGTAATACTAGTAATAACACACTCATGAAAAGAAAGTAAGTTTTGAAGAGAAAACAATAGCATTATTAATTGTGAACATCTATGTCTGCTATATATCTGGCCCTCTGCCAAGCAATTTCTATGCATTGCCTCATTTAATCAATATAGATAAAGAAACTATGGTGGCAAGAAGTAACTTGTCTGGGTCACAGAGCCAAAAACTGGTCTGAACCCATGTCAGTCTGATTCCAGAGCCCAGGCCCTGCCAGGGGCAACAGAGAAGCTGTGCTGTTCATTTCTAATGTAATCCCCTCTGGGGGATTTTCCCTCCATCCTCTTCCCACACTACATCCTCAACCACGCTACCAGCAGTAGCTCTCTTCATGTTCCCACAGCGCTCTACTCATACTACCTCAGCTGGGATCACATAAAATGTTAGATGTATGTCTGAAAGGCTCAGCTGGGTGCATTTGCACTTATTATCAATGTTACAAAGTATCTGCTTGCTTTATTCATTGCAATTAGGGTTGTAATAGAAGCAGGAGCTTTGGAGTTATTCCCTATACATATATATATATGGAGGATGTGGGAGACAAAGTTCAAAACCCAGCATCTGCTACTTATTAGCAGTATAAAGTTAGGCCAAGTATTTAATCCCTCAGAATGTTAGGTTACTCACATATGATGTGGGGATAATGATTACAGTATTACAGTGTAATGAGGATAACCTAAGATGTGACTGTAAGGTGCCTGGCATTGTGCCTAGAACAACACAGGTGCTTCGTGAGCACTCTTCATGTGGGTCCTCTATAACGCTCTGCCTTGATTCTGACTTGATTCTGACTACTTCTGTTGCACCTCATACAGCATTTCAGCTATGTTATGTGGTACCTGTTTTGGTTTGCTTTAGTTTTCTATTACTTTGCAACAAGTTACCCCAAACTTAGCAGCTCAACACAATAAGCATTTACTATCTTAAAGTTTCAGTGATCTGAGAACAGCTTAGCTAGTGGTTCTGGCTCAGGCTCTCAGGAGGTTGTAGTCAAGATGTCAGTTAGACCTGCAGTCATGTCAAAGCTCAACTGAGAGAGTATTTGCTTCCAACTTCACTCACGTAGCTATTTATATGCTTCAGGAGATTTGTTGCCAAGCTTACTCATGTGGACCTCTCTATAGGGCTCTCAGGCCATGGCAGCTGGATTCCTCCAGAGGAAGCAATCCAAGAGAATGAGAGAGAGCCCCTAAGATGGAAGCTACTCAAGAGTCTTTTTATAGGAATAATATAGAGCATGTATATCAAGATGTGGAGATAATTGGGGTCATATGAGTCTGTCTACCTACATGGTTTAAATATTGTAGAGAGCTAGCTTAGGGATTGTGGTGTGCCCAATTGTTTCACTGATTTTATGGGAAAATTTTTATGGAAAGTCCTGTGTTTACATAAGGAACTTACACACTTTAGAAACATACACTTTGCTAAGCAGGTAACTGGCTATACCAGTAATAAAACTTCAACATACTCCACAACATAAATATAATAACAATAATGATTTCTTTTCATAGTCTTACAAGTTATCAGGTTATCAGTACCTTTCATTTCCCACTCTATGCATAATTATACTTTTCCTCTAAGTTAGTTTGTTTCTTTTCTTAAAAATTTATTTATTTGAGAGAGAGAGACGGTGAGAGACAGCATGAGAGGGGAGAAGTAGAAGCAGACTCTCTGTGGAGCTGGGAGCCCGATGCGGGACTTGATCCTGGGATGCTGGGATCATGACCTGAACCGAAGGCAGTAGGTTAACCAACTGAATCACCCAGGCGCCCAGGTGGTTTGTTTCTTAAAAACCATTTCCCCTTTGGATGTATCCTTGGTACATTTTCCACCCACTCCCCCCTCTTTGGTTTATAGACACATGCACAAATGCGCACACACACACACACACACACACACACATTCTAGCTTCCTTCCTCAGAGAGCAGCAAAGATCAGGTAGGTAGTCATGGTGAAATATAAACATTACTCCCAGTCCCATATGTGGAGGGCAACCTGTTTTTATATTCCCAGTTAAGTCATAGCTCCAGCTACCTCCCTTGAGTAAAGTATCCTGCCTTGGGATGATCTTGGCTCCTTTTCCCTCTTTCTCCTGGTGGCTGCTCTTAGTCATAGCATTGCCTAATTGTGTTAACCTCCCAAGTGGAATTGACATGGGTCAAATTTGATATTTATGTTTTCTCAGTCTTAGGAGAAGGATTATATAAATACAAAAATATGAATAATAACTAGTAAAATATATCAAAATATTAAATAAGTATTATAAATATTAAAACTATTGTATAACTATTAAAACACATACTTCACATAAATATAATCTGCTTGGATATTAAAAAGGTCGATTCAACAATAACAGTTTGACATTTTGCATTCTTCCATTTCTATAAATTATTGAGAGTCTATTTTATTAGAGATAGTATTTAATTATTTGGGTTGTCTTTGACTGCCAATAAGTCTATTAAACTAAATAATTTCTGCTTTTGAAATGTTCTTTCTCAGAAAAGTAGACAGAAATGAGCCAGATGAATAGTTAAAGAACTCAGTAAAGTTATAGGATATGAAATCAATTGACTAAATTAGTTGTGATTCTATACATTAATAACAAACCATCAGGAAAAGAAATTAACAATCCCATTTACAATTGCAACAAAAAGAAAAAAATAAATTTAACTAAGTGATGAAAGGTCCATACACTGAAAACTATAAGACACTGATGAAATTTAAGAAGACACAGGGGCGCCTGGGTGGCTCAGTGGGTTAAAGCCTCTGCCTTCAGCTCAGGTCACGATCCCGGAGTCCTGGGATCGAGCCCCACATCGGGCTCTCTGCTCAGCGGGGAGCCTGCTTCCTCCTCCTCTCTCTCTCTCTCTCTGCCTACTTGTGATCTCTGTCTGTCAAATAAATAAAATAAAATCTTTAAAAAAAAAGAAAAAAAATTAAGAAGACACAAATAAATGGATTTTTATGGATTAAAAGAATTAATATTATTAAAATTTCTAAACTAACAAAGGAATCTACAGATTCAATGCAATTCCTATCAAAATTCCAATGATATTTTTCACAGAAATAGAACAAACAATCCTAAAATATGTATGGAATTACAAAAGACCCCAAATGGCCAAAGCAATCTTGAGAAAGAACAAGGCTAGAGGAATCAAAGTTCCTGCTTCAAACTCTATTATACAACTATAGTAATCAAAATAATACAGTATTGGCATAAGAACAGGCACATAGATTATTAGAATAGAATAGAGGGCCCAGAAAAAAACTCATGCATATATGTTCAATTAAATTACAACAAGGGAGTGTAGAATATACAATGGGAAAAGGGCAGTCTCTTCAAGAAATGGTGCTGGAAAAACTGGATAACAATATGAAAAAGAATGAAATTGGATCACTATTATATATCACACACAAAAATAAACTCAAAATGGATTAAAGATCTAAATGTGAGACATGAAACCATAAAACTCCTAGAAAAAGACATTAGTGGTAATTTCTTTGACATTGACCTTAGCACTATTTTTCTAGATATGTCTCCTGAGGCAAGGGAAACAAAAGCAGAAATAAACTACTAGGACTACACCAAAATAAAAAGCTTTTGCACGGTGAAGAAAACCATCAACAAAACGAAAGGCAACCTACTGAATGGGAGAAGCTACTCATAAATGATATATTCAATAAAGGATCAGTATCCAAAATATATAAAGAACTTGTATAACTCAATAATAAAAAAGCAAACAATTTGATTAAAAGAATGGGCAGAGGAACTGAACAGACATTTTACTATAGAATACATCAAAATGGGAGGGGCAGGGGGGCAGGAAAGATGGGTTCAGGGGCAGGTGTTGTTTTGACTGGGCTCCCCTGGTGTACTCTCATTCATGTTGAAATACTTTTACAGTCTCATTTCTACTAATCCACCATACTGTTTTCCCAAATAGAGTACTCACATCTTAGGCTTTCTGCTGGTAACTGAGAAAAGGGTATTGGCAATGCCTAATGCCTAATGTGCAGTTTTCTGCAACACAGAAAGCTCTTTCCACTACATTAATTCAGTCCTCTCAACAGCTTTTTGAGGGTGGCAGTTTTTATGTCTTTTGTAGAAATAAAGAAATGGATATTGGAGTTAATATGATTCACTTATGATCTAATCCCTAGTAGTGGCAGATGCAAGAATTTGATGCAAAATCATGAGTTCTTTATACCACCCCATGTGACAGATTAGTGTTTGGCCCATTTCCACCAAGGCAAAATGTTGTTCAATATTAGACTCATCATTAGCACATTTAGTAAGAGACTGAGAAAAATAGAAAAGCAAATGAAACTCAAGCTGCTCATTTGTAACTTCGCTGAATGGAGGAGTAGATTAAAATCTATATAATATGAAATCTTGGATTTTCTACATACTATTACAATCTGTGAAGCTGAATATATAAATGATTATAATTATTAAAAAGCAAGGACTAGTGTTTTTCTTTCAGTAGTGACTGAGTGGTTACTATCAGACTAACTTTCCCATAGATAACAATTATAATGCTAGAAAAAATATTTAAAAAAAAAACTATCTGAAGGTACTAGAGAGTGACAAAAAGCAAGCAGGAACTGAAGGGGACTGTACACTTGGAAGAAGCAAATACCATGCATGAATTTTCTGTTTTTATGGCTTTGGTGAGCATAGACATTAGACTACATAAAAGGACTAAAATTTAAAGAATAAATTAAAACAGGCAATGTTCATAGCAATCTGACTGCCTTGAGGTACTGTGACCATGAGCAACCATGGCAGTTGGGAAGTGAGAGAAGGAAACCTTGGAAGGGACTGAGGGAGAGCAGAAGCTTCAAATTCTGCATATAAACTCTACCCATGACCACTTAACTATGCACGTGCAGCTCTGTTTGAAGCAGCACCATTAAGAATAAAATAAATGAATACAAAATTTCAGCTGCCATCTATCACAGAGAAAATAAGACACTAAAGGCCAAATATGTGTCCCTCCTCAAGGGATTAATGTCCTTATAAATGGAGCCCAGAGAGCTCCTTCATCTCTTTGTAATGTGTAGAGACAGAGTGAAAACAAAAACATCTAGAAACCAGGAAGCAGGTCCTCATGTGACAACAAATCTAGTGCTGCATAGATCGTCGATGTCCAGCCTCCAGAAGTGTAAGAAATAACTTTCTGATGTTTATAAGTTACCCAGTATATGGTATTTTTGTTACAGCAGCCTGAAAAGACTAAGACATAAGAGTTTAAAGTTGTGTCCTAAAACAAAAAATCAAATACTCTTTGAAGTAATTTAACAGAATCCAGAGATTCTATCATTCATAATGTGTGGGATACAAATGAAAATTACTAGGCATATTTAAGAGACAGGAAAACATGACCCACACTTAAAAGAAAAGGCATTCGATGGAGATTAACACAGATGACCCAGATGTTCGAATTAGTATACAAGGAGTTTAAAGCAGAAATTAACAATATGCAGTATATAAAGGAACATATACTCTTAATGAATAAGCAAACAAGAAATCTCAGCAAAGAAATATAAACTGTACATATGAAAAGAATGAAACAGATATTCCAGAACTACAAAACACACTATCTAAAGTTGTATTTCATATGGGCTTAATGATGCTTGAGATGACAGAACAACCAGTAAATGTGAAGCTATATATATATATATATATATAT
>RCUC01136867.1:0-20644 GCA_003697995.1 Taxidea taxus jeffersonii
GAGGTTTTCTGGCATTTTTTGTCACTGGGCAGAGAATCAGTTTGAACTCCGTTTTGGCTGCTCACCCCTGGAAAATCAATACTCAAGAGATCGGTGCTGGTGGGAAAGGAAAGTTGGTGTGGTTTATTTGGGAAGCTGGCAGCCTGGGGAGAAGGTGGACTGATGTCTCAAAGACCATCTTCCCTGTGGGGGGCGGGGCGCTGGTGGGGAAAGGGTTAAAGGGGAAGGCACGGGAAAAGGGAGTGGGGCTGGGCCTGGGAGAAGCAGGTGTCTGGGTGGCCAGCAGTCAGTCATATGTGGATGTGACTAGGAACGGATGCACTGGCATCACTGGTAGCTGTTTTTGTTTTTTTTTTTTTTTTAAGATTTTATTTACGGCAGAGAGAGATAGCGAGAGAGGGAACACAAGCACAGGAGAGCTGGAGAAAGAGAAGCAGGCTTCCCCCTGAGCAGGGAGCCCGGTATGGGGCTTGATGCCAGGACGCTGGGATCATGACCTGAGCGGAAGGCAGATACCTAATGACTGAACCACCCAGGCGCCTCAGGCAGCTGGTTGTGGATGCAGTCACACCATATCTCCTGGGAAGGTCTGGCCCTTCCGTCCTCGAGGCCAGTGGTCTGCAAATCTCAAGGAAAGTTCTGCTACAGATCAAAGGGACTTAAGTCAGCAAAGCTTGAAGCAAGTTAACCCTTAAAACCGGTTGGATTACTGTTACGTTTTTATTGAGAATTTCAGATACTGTAGCAATAATTTTCACTAATGTAATTTAAATGCTTATTTGACTCAGGGCGCCTGCATGGCTCGGTCTGTTAAGCCTCTGACTCTTGGTTTCGGCTCAGGTCAGGATCTCAGGGTTGTGGGATCGAGCCCCCGTGTCAGGCTCTGTGCTCAGTGGGGAGCCTGCTTGAGATTCTCTCTCTCCCTTTGCCCCTCCCCTCACTTGCGAGCTCTCTCTCTCTAAAAGAAATAAATAAATGCTTATTTGGCTCTTTACAAAACATCCACATTTTTAGGAACAGATTCCAATTTTGAAGAGCCCGAAATAGGTTGGGCATATTTCAGTGAAAATGGAAAGCATAACGCATAGCCATTGAACTGATCACCTGGCTGAAATGCTTCCTGTTGCTAAAAATCACTACAGTCAGGTACATTATTACTTCAACACTGAAAAGGAATGGAAAGAATATGTAGTACTAATGATTGTTACTAAAAATGACCACTAATCATTTTTTAAAAATCTGTGACCAGGACCCCTGGGTGGCTCAGTCATTAAGCGTCTGCCTTCAGCTCAGGTCATGATCCCAAGGTCCTGGCATCCAACCCCCATCAGGCTCCTGCTCAGTGAGAACTGCTTCTCCCTCTCCCACTCCCCCTGCTTGCGTTCCCTCTCTCACTATGTCTCTCTCCGTCAAATAAATAAATAAAATATTAAACAAAAATCTGTGACATTGGCACAGATCATAGGCGTAATCTATTTGCACCTACTGCTACAGCCTTGATTTTAAAAAATGGGTTTAAAAAAAAAAAAAAGAAATGGGTTCTTTTTCACCAGTAGCCAAATCATTTACTGGCGTCCCTGTCTTATTAGCACTTCGCCCGGTCCCTGGGAGTCTGGAACAGGGGTGACCTCAGTGATGAGCAGCGGATGAGCTCAGGGCTAACAGTCCTGCTTCGTCACACATGTCGTTATTCGCTGACCTTGCTTTACACCCACGGCTGGAAGCCAGAAACATTGAGGATGCTTGCATTGCCTTGGCCTTTGAGGGCTCCCCGTTTCCTCTGAGATGCGTCCAGACTCCTTATCTGGGCATTCATGGCCTTTCCGTGATGGATCCCCATCTCCCTACCAGTCTCTTCTCCTGCCCAGCCCTTACCGTGCCAGCGGGTGTGAAGGGCATCTCACTATAACTGTACGGGGTTGCCATTCTCCAGCTGCCATATTGTGGTACCTCCCAGGGGCAAGCTTTAGGAAGCAAAACCCCTCTCTCCCACCCTGTGCTTACCGTGCTTTAGCTTGTAAGTCCTGAACCACCGTACCATCAGTGAAAGACAGTGTCCTTGGATCTGAGCACAGGGAAGCAGCCCAAATAGAGGGGAGCACCATTTACGGTCTCATCCATCCATCCATCTGTCCGTCCATCTATCCAGCAAATACATCGAGTACCTGTGAGGTACAAGGTTCTATTTTAGGTGCAGGGGAAATACAACAAATCTTTTTTTTTTTTTCTTTTAGGGGTTGTGGGGAGTGAGTGTGAAAAATGGATAATACCCCAAACAAACAAACAAAAAGATAATTTTTAGGAAGAGAGAGGAAGACAATAAAACAGAGTGATGGGAAGGGACTACTTTACAGAAAGACATTTGAGCCACGGGATCTGAATAATGAGTCAGCCACGTGATGAGCTGGGCCAAGAGAGTTCTGGGGTTGATTCTACAGCTTTTTTTTTTTTTAAAGATTTTATTTATTAATCTGACAGACAGAGATCACAAGTAGGCAGAGAGGCAGGCAGAGAGAGAGGAAGGGAAGCAGGCTCCATGCTGAGCAGAGAGCCCGGTGTGGGGCTCGATACCAGGACCCCGGGATCATGACCTGAGCTGAAGGCAGAGGCTTAACCCACTGAGCCACCCAGGCGCCCTGATTCTACAGCTTTTATAGAGGGCTGGGCTGAAACACCTACACACACCTTCCCCCTCCCAGCCAGATCCCCAAGTACACAGCCGAGGGAGCTCTAGGCTAACAGACCTGCAGTGTCCCCCCCAGGGCCCTCGGGAACTAGTTGGCCAGCTCACCACCCACTGCTACTCTTCCTCAGGTGAGACAAGGAAATGATGTTGTGTTAACCAGAGACAAGATGCTCCCTTCACTGACCAACCTTGCCATGGGTCCTGATGGGTGCAGTGCCCTTGGTCAGTAGCCTGAAACTAGGCCTCCCCAGGGCCCCCTGACCACATAGATGCAGCTACTAAGGTTGGACAGTAGGTCCTCACTGCAGGTGCCCAGAGAAGACCAGGAAGGAGGCTTTGCTCTTCTTCTTTGAAGTTTTCACAGCCCTTTTAGTCACTATCTCGCCTAATCTCAGAACAAACAGCTAGACCAGACTTGTTTAATCCGAGTCTGTGAGAGCAGTGAGGCATAGGAATGTCAAGGCAGGCGGGTCTGGCTCATAATCTTCGTCCTGGAACTTACTAGCGTGTGACACCTGATAAATGCCTTCACCTCTTTGAAGGCTGGTTTCCTTGTCGGTTAAATAGAGACACTGTGTCCGTCTCATAGGTTGCTGGGAGGGGACGCATGTCAGATGTTTAGGAAAGCACCTGGCATTCAGTTGGCGTCTGATAAATGTGTTTCTTGCCACTGGCTGAGGGACGGGAGTCACTAAGTGTCCAATCCCTGACTTCACAGCCAGCCTGTGTGGGCTGGGCTTCTTCTCAGACCTGTCTCGGTTACTTCTGAGAAGACAAACACCAGGGTAGCCTTCATTTAGTGTCCCTTGACCTTCCCCAGATGCCCCGGATTTTATTCCCTTCTGGACCAGTGGAGAACACCCCGATGTGGTAGGTTGTGGGTAACAGGCGTGTTCACCAAACAACAGCAATCATTGAAAAAAAAATGGTCGTCAGGGTTTACAGCCAGCTTCTGGAGAGAATAAATTATCCCCCCAATACATGGGTGGTTGTGTCAAAATGCCAAGTTAGGAACCAGGAGGGACGTCTGTGTGGTCATTTGTTAGGATCGGAAAGTAGTCTTTGATAGTCTTGGTTTAGAAACAATTCCCTTCAGGGGCGCCTGGGTGGCTTAGTCGCTTAAACATTCAACCCTCAATTTCTGCTCAGGTCATGATCTCGGGGTTGGGAGGTCGAGCCCCACATCGGGCTCTGTGCTCAGCAAGGAGCCTGCTTGAGATTCTCCCCCCTTCTGCTCCTCCCCTGCTTTTGCTCCCCTGCGCTCTCTCTCAAGTAAATACATTTTACAAAAAGAAGAATATTTGTAGTGTTCTCCTGCCACAGGGAAAGGAAAAGTCGGGGCACTAGGGCACTTCGGCCAGGGACAGTGGTTTGGGGAGAACTGGGGCCTCCCTAGAGTCTTTCAAATCACAGGCTGGGGGATCACCACGTGCAGTGTTTAATGTCTCTTGCCCCTGGACATTCCCATCTTCCCTTCTCACTGCCTTTCCCCGAAGGTCAGGAGCACGGACAGGTGCCGCCCTTCTAGCCAGAGTGCTTGCTCGCTCTCTCCTCTTTTCTCACAGCCAAGCTTCTCAGAAGCAGCCCCCCAACCGTGTGTCTGCTTGCTCACCCCCGCTCACTCACGGAGCCCTTACGGTCTGATTCAGTCCCCATAAAGGGGCTAAAAGATCACTGACATCCTGGCCGCCCCATCCAACAGATGATCTCAGTCCTCTTGAAAAAATTGCCAATACCCTGCCGCGCTGGGGGTCTTGGTGGATCTTAGCTACGTGCCCAGGGTCAGGTGAGCAGGGCTGAAGTGTGATGTGCTCACCCAGCCCTGTGGATACCTATCAACACCTCTTTTGGGGAAATCAAAGCTAAAGCCCTAGTTCCGCTATCATTTTTCAAAGTAGATGCACGTTTGCTTCGGGAAGCCCTGGTTTGTGTTGACTAAGGTAAAATCCTTAGCTTTCCTAGTACTGGAGAGTTTTGTAGTTATTTATTGGATGGAAACATAATTCAGACTATTAGGCAGGCCCATCTAGGAACCCCTAATGGATTGAACTCATTGGTAAAATTATGTAGTAGAAATATGTATGCCCTCTTGGGTAAGAAGTCATTCTGCCTCTTGTTGATAAGACCTAATTAGCTAGAATTATAGCATAAAACTCCTTTACATCAAAGTTTCCTTCCTCTCTGGTAAACATGATAATGCTCAATGAATAACCATTGCAAATTTTGAAAAGGAAAGTCATTTAGGAGACAAAGAGTTGGCCTGACACGGGGGTGTGGGCATGGTGCCGTGCTCGGCCTTGGGAGACCTGGTTTTGAAATTAGTTCTCACCCCAACTTCCTCCCTCTTTTCTCTTAGACTGTATTTCTATCTGGGACCTGTCTGCCCACTAACCCCACGCTCCAAAGTCCCCAGATACTACTTTCTTTAAAAAAATGAAACACAAGGGTGCCTGGGTGGCTCAGTGGGTTAAAGCCTCTGCCTTCGGCTCAGGTCATGGTCTCAGGGTCCTGGGATCGAGCCCCACATCGGGCTCTCTGCTCAGCAGGGAGCCTGCTTCCTCCTCCCTCTCTGCCTGCCTCTCTGCCTGCCTATTTGTGATCTCTGTCTGTCAAATAAATAAATAAAATATTAAAAAAAAAATGAAACACAACTGGGGATGCCTGGATGGCTCAGTTGGTTAAACATCTGCCTTCAGCTCAGGTCATGGCCCCAGGGTCATGGGATCAAGTCCACATTGGGTTCCCTGCTTACTGAGGAGCCAGCTTCTCCTTCCAGCTTCTCCGTGTTTAAAAAAACAAACACACACTCACACAATTGGTAATTGAAAGGTGGTACAGTAGTAAGCACGCAGACCCGAACCCAGAGAGGATGAGTTTAGGACTTACTAGTTGGGCCACTTTGTGGGGAGAGAGGAAGGGGAGTATTAATCACAGGTTTCAACCTCTAAGCTCTGAGGAACTGGACGGTCACAGTTTAGGGAGTGGTTCAAGTTTTGTCACTCTGGATTGCACAATCTTCCCTTCTGTGCCTCACCCATCACAGCCCTGTCTGGGAGAGACACAGCATGACCTCGAGCTCGCTCCCCTCTACAGCCCAGCTCCTGCCTTGAAACTTCCTTCCTTCCCCACCTGGAGATTTAACTGGAAAACAAAAGCAGCCCCAGAGGGTCCCTCATCTTCCTCTTCCTCCGAGTTCCACACGGATCCCTACTGGGTCTTGAAAGGATAAGGTGTTATAAACTCCCAAGGGTCTTCCCACCCCAAAACAGATTTCACAGAACCACTGCCCAAAGCCCCCTCTCCTTGTATCCATTAGCTCATATAATTACTTCTCTCTGTGCAAATATCTTACCCCCAACTGATTCCTTTATTCAACCAACCAACCAATCAGCTAATAAGCCAATCAACCAGCCCGCCTGAGCTCCCCATGCTCTGTGGGAAGCCTACAACTTTAATAGAATTATAAATGACAGTTTCAGTAGTGAGCTTTGGTGCGTGGGCTCACAGAGCCGGGACGTCCAGTCTAGCTGAAGGGTGCGTACAGGGATAGAAGCGTAGGGGAAGAAAGCTATCATAGAAGGCTTGCCAAGAGGTCCCTGGGAGCTAGGTCCTAAGGTTAAGTGGCAATTAGCCCTGGGAGGGTTTCCAGGTGAAGACGAAACAACTAGATTGGGAAGGGTGGTATGACTCCTTCTGCACACTTCAGGGCCGGAGTTGAAACCTTGATTCTACTACTTCCTGGTCATATGACCTTGGGAGAGGTAGCAGAGTCATGGCTCCCTTGATATGTCACTGTCCTAATGTCCATATCCTGTGACTATATTATCTTACACAGCACAAGGGCCTTTGAAGGTGTGATTAAGCGAAGGATCTTGAGATGGAGGAGATTATCCAGGGTTATCCAAGTGAGCCCAACCAGTCATCACAACAGTCCTTAGGAGAGGAGGCAGGAAATCAAAAAGAAGGAGAAGGAAAGCATGGGTTGAGTGATACGGGACACGTGGCAAGGAACACAGGAGCCTCAAGTAGGTGGAAAAAGGTGGGAGAAAATGGGCTTGCCTCTAGAGTCTCCAGAAGGAAGGTAGCCCTGCAGATATCTTGATTTTGAAACCTGATTTCGGACTTCTGACCTCCAGAACCGTAAGAGATGTTTGTGTTGTTGTCAACCACGAAGTTTGTAGTGATGTGGTACAGGAGTGCTGGGAAACTAATAATGCAGGGACAAGTTCTCTAATATCGTAGGGCCTGATTGCCTCATCAGTGGGGCTCAACTAGCGATGATCTAGAATGGCAAGCTGGGATGAGTTTCGCCCTGACAGAGGAGCGAGGCACCATCCACCGGGGTGTGGGAAGAGGCAGGGGAGGGATGGTAAGTGGTTAGTCTTGATCTTTGGGGTCCAGAATACTTTCCCTTACTCACTGCTTTTACAAAGGGTCCTTCATAGCAACTGGGGACACAGTGGAGACGGAGCTCAAAAGGTCACCATAAAAATGCCCGGTGGTGTCATATATCCGGGCTCTTCTATCTCCAGCATTTTTCTCTTCACTGCCAGTCCGTCAACCTGGGCGCTGGGGCTCTTCCCTCTCCCTCACCCTCTGTACCCAAGATGTCTTCAGGTCTGGCTGAAAAGTTAAATAAAATATATGGGTTTTGCACCTATGATGTGCCCAGCCAAGTTCAGGTCCTGAGTGATTAAGAGCATAAGGACCTCGAGGTCCAGGAGCTTACCATTTGATCAGGTGAGACAGGAATAAACATATAAACCAATAAAATCACCTCTGGTTGTGTGTTAGACTGCTTTGGTCTGTTGGGTAAAAGAAAGTGGCTTAATTCCAGGTGTGGAAAAAACTTCAGGGGTTTGTGACCGGTGGTTCAAGAAGGTCATCAAGGGTGCAGTTCCGTCCATCTCTCTGCTCTTCATTCTTGTTTTGCCTTATCGCAAAGCTGGGAGCAAGATGGTTTCAGCAATTCCAGGCTTATCGAGGCCAGAGGGAGAAGAAGGCGTCTTCTCTTCCTGTGACTCCCCCAGGAGAGAGAGAAACCTTTCACTGATAGCCCTCACAGACTTCCCCTCATGTCTCTTCAGCTGGAATTGGGTCACTTGCCCATTCTAGAACCCCAGACTAGCGGAAGGTGTGGGATTACCATTGGACCAAACAAGATGGAGTCTCTGCCCCAAGGGCGTATGTGGGAGGGTGACATCTGACCCCAAATTAGGGCTTTATTAAAAAGGAAAAAGAGGGGAACAAATTCTGGGGGTTAGCAGACAACAGTGTTGACAAAATATATAAAAAGCATTAAAAATAAGATGGGAGGGGCGCCTGGGTGGCTCAGTGGGTTAAAGCCTCTGTGTTCAGCTCGGGTCATGGTCCCAGGGTCCTGGGATCGAGCCCCGAATCGGGCTCTCTGCTCATAGGGGAGCCTGCTTCCTCCTCTATCTCTGCCTGCCTCTGCCTACTTGTGATCTCTGCCTGTCAAATGAATAATAAAAAAAAAAAAGATGGGAAAGAAGACAGAGGGGTCAGGAAAGGCTGCCACCAGATGAAGCCCTGAGTGCCACACCCACCTTTTCCTTCCCACCTTCCCTCCTGCAGAGATCCTCAGCAGGGGCGCCCGGGCCCCTGTCACCTCTGCCTGTCGGGACAACCACCTGCTCTCCCCTGGGGACTGCGTGAGCACAGCTGCTCTGGAAATTGGTCTGCTCTCTTGCCGCGGCCTTCCTCTCGAATTAGATACTACTACTAAAGTTCACTTAAAAAGTGAAGGAAGCCAAGGGTTGAAAGGCAGGTGCAGAGAAGAAAACCAGCTCTGGGGTGCTGCTTCCACAAGTCCCTGATAAAGCTGCGGGAGTCGGGAGAGAACCTTCCTGTGCCGCCTGGCTGGGCTGGAGGGATCCGCGCGCTGATGGAGCCCCGCCCCGGCGCAGCCTCTGGGACAAGAAGCACTTAACCGAGATGCTCCGGTTAACGTGTGGCCTGCTTAGCACGGTTGCATTTCGGGAGAAAGCACACGTCAGTCCACGGTGGCTCCGTCAGAGACAACAGGAGCTCCCACTGCGGCTCTCCCTCCATCTATTGTGGGCAGGGTCAGGATGACGTGTGTCCCTCACCCGCTGGATGTTCTCCCCTTGCTTCCCTCACCCTTCCAGCTACTGCCCTTTCTCCACCTTGACCTTGGCCCGGGAGCTGTCTCTGGACAGCCTCGCCAAGGCCCTTGCCCCAAGGAGGGGTACTTACAGAAGATGAAAGGGAGACAGGGTAGTCCCGCCAGTGGCTGCACCCCCCAGCTCCCCGCGTGCTGCCCCTCTCCTGGCTGCAGCGGTCCCTGCATCCTGCAAACCCCTTCCCTCCCTTTGTCCTCACTGTCCTAGAGGTCGTCACAACCATTGGCATTCGTTATTTCTGGGGGCCTCATCACCCCCTGTTGCTTCCTCTCATTCTGCCCTGGCTTCTGTGAACACTGTCTTTGTTAAGTTCTTTTCAGTGAAACACTTGGGAGTAGGCACCGTCTGTTTCCTGCCGGGAGCCCGGGGTGATAAGGGCACTGAATTTGTCTCTCATTTAGGCAACAGGTGGGCTGGTTCCCCAAACTTTTTATTTGGGTCCCTCTCTATTTATTACTTCATTTTCCTCGTCTGAGTTTCTAATTTGTAGTGAAGCAGGAATAGCAAAATTTTAGGGAGCTGTAAGATAGCGAGGTATAGCCCTGTGACCTCAGGCAACCACATAGCCTCCTTGTGCCTCTGTGTTTTTTAGAAAGATATTATTTATTTGACAGAGATCACAAGTAGGCAGAGAGGCAGGCAGAGAGCAAGGAGGAAGGAGGCTCCATGCTGAGTAGAGAGCCTGATGCGCGGCTCGGTCCCAGGACCCTGGGATCATGACCTGAGCTGATGGCAGAGGCTTAACCCACTGAGCCACCCAGGCGCCCTGTGCCTCTGTTTTTCTCATCCTGCAAATGGGTACAGTGATAGCATTACCTTCTCTGAGAGGGTGTCCCTGAGGTTTAACGACCTTTAAATGCGCCAGGCACCGAGGATAGGGCATGACACGCAGTATATCTGAATAAATCATAGCTAGTGCTAGGATTTTACTGGAGAAAGGATTTTACTTGGAAAAGACAAGATTGGAATTCTAGTTCTGCCACCGAGAAACTGGGTGTCCTTGCAATTATCACTTCGCTTTTTGTGTCTGAGGTTCTCCTTAGATTAATAATTATTCATTGTTAATTAATAAGACTTGCTTTGCTTGACAGTTGCCAGACTAAAACTGTCCATGGTGTGGGACATGGGTGGGAAAGGTCTTCGTAAATTCCACAGCACTGTGCGTGTGTTACATAGTCTGGACCACTCATGGACCACTCAGGGGTGGAAGACTCCTTCCCGCCATGTGTGGATCTTTGCTCTGATCTGCCGGTTACCCTGTCCCCAGGAGGGTCCCAAGGACAAGGTGGTGTGTGTGCTCCCCATCGGATACTTGTGGGGAACCCAGTTTTATCCAGGGAAGGGGAGAGGAAGGTAGGGTGATTATGTTGGAGGCTGTGATGGATAGGAGGGAGTGGAGGCCAATATTTTCTTCAGCTTTCCGGAAACATGATGCTCTTCAGAACCCCCAGGCCTGCACTGCTCGGCTGACGGAGGGTGTGCTTGGAAACCCGAGTGACAAGGCAGGGCAAGGCCCAGAGTGGTCATGGAATAGTCCGCCATTAGGGGAGAGACAGAGGGAGAGAGAGCGGGCACAGGCTGACTGGAATGGAGGTACTGGAGGGGGCTACAGAGACCCCGCTTGTTCCCTGAAAGGCTCCCCCTGTGGGGCCTGAGCCCCGGTGGAACCGGATACTTGTGTTTGTGTTTGCCTTTCTTCTACAGCGGGGCCCCTCTATATCAGCCAACTTTTGGGATGCCCAACAACTAGATCCCCCACCCCCTCTCCAAAGGGGCCCTTCGTCCAGGGGCCTTTCTGGTAAAAAGGTGCCGAGTGATGCTTGTTACTTTGTCTCCTTTATCCCCAGAACTCTGGGTGCCCATCATCCTTATATAACATACCCAGTTCTCCTTGCTCTAGGTGATTTCTGGAAAATCCTGCCAGGTCAGCGTCGGCAGAGCCTTTGCGGCTTCTCCGTGAACTTGCTGACTTCTTACAGCGTGGCCTGAGGCCCACGAGGACTCTGCATGCTTGAAGCTGGCCTCCTTGGCTGGCCGCAGAGGCTACCCCTGGCCATCAGCCAGAGGCTGTGAGGCTCTCCCAGCGCCTATCTCCTAAGGGCCATCATGCCAGCCTTCAAGTGACCCAAATACATATTTTCGGCATCTCCAGGCTCTCCTCCCCTCTCCAGTGGCCCTCTTCTTTTTCTGGCAAACATAGTCTTCTGTGCCTTTCATCGGCTTGCCCGCCCTGGGGTGATGGGTTGTTTCTATGCTCCTCCTTGGGTATTTTTAGACGCTGACAGACTGACCTGCTCCCCCTTCCCAGGATGTTTTGTTTTTGTTTTTGTTTTACTCAGTTGGCAGAGACACCTGCAGGCACGGTGGTGTGGTGTCCCTCGTTGCCTGTCACCAAGTCCCAGTTAAAAAAACACCGTTTTGGATCTGCTGCGCTCATGCCTGGGAGTCGTGTGGCGGGGTGGGGGAGGCGGAACCCCTTCCTGGCAGCTTAGACAGGTTGATGTCGTGCCCCACGACATCTCCGGGGTCTCCGGGGAAGCTTGGCTCTCTCCTTGCCCAGCCCATACCTTTCTGGACAGAAAAGGACAGTCAGAGGTCTGGAATGTCAAATCAGGGCACCAGGACGGCAAGGCTCTCATTATACTGGACAAGATTTCCCAGCAAACAACTCCCCGAAAAACCAGATTTCCATTTTCACTTAGAAACAATTACACTGAGTCCCCATTTTCAAGCCTGTTTGGGCCCCGCCGATGAATTATTCAGGAGACAGAGCAGATGGGAGACTCTTCCTTTCTGTCCACTTCAACAGGTTCTCTGACCCAGTTCTGCTTGTGCTGAAAATGTTAATGGTTTTCTTTTTATTTTGCAAATTTCAATATAGAGTATGAGGTTTCTGAAAATACCTATGCTTTACATAATAAAAAGGCTTCAACCTTCAAGAGTGCATTTATTATTAGGTGAGAAACTTCTGTTCTTAAAGAAAAATCAAAGCTCCTAAGTAACAACTTTGGTTCTGGTGGGGCCTTTTCACTGATGACACCGCTTAGCTAAAACAGAAATAGGAAGCTGGATGCGAATATTTGCGTTTATATACAATTTTAGAAGAAAATATTCTAAGCTTTCCCCAGGCCAAGTAGGAGAACTGTTGGAGCAGAGCAGTTTGCATTTTATTTTATTTATTTGACAGAGAGAGATCACAAGCAGGCAGAGAGGCAGGCAGAGAGAGAGGGGGAAGCAGGCTCCCCTCTGAGCAGAGAGCCCGATGATGCGGGGGCTCCATCCCAGGACCCTGGGATCATGACCCCAGCGGAAGGCAGAGGCTTTAACCCACTGAGCCACCCAGGCACCCCATCTCCATACAGGGACTTATATGATAATGTGACAGGTTATCTAGACCTTTGAAAGGCAAATCTCAAATGCTCTTATCAGCTCTTGTTTGAGTTGTAGAATGCCCTGAAAGACATGCTCCGCCCATTTAAAAAAAAAGAATTTAAAAAAATACTTATTTGAGAGAGAAAGTTTATGGGGGGAGGGGCAGAGGGAGAGGCAGACACCCCCACCCCCGTGCTGAGCAGGGAGCCTGATGCAGGGACTGGATTCCAGGACCCTGGGATCATGACCTGAGCCAAAGTCAGATGTTTAACCTACTGAGCTACCCAGGCATCCCTCTGCCCAAATTTTTAACAGTGTTCTTCCCTCTATGTGATATGATGATCATTTTAATGACCTCTATATTCTTCACTTATACCTTAGTGAGTGAGGACTCGCTGGTTGACTAGGAAGAAGGAAGCTACAGATCAGAGCTGGACAAAAGTACTTAAAGAATTTCATTATTAAAACATTCGTCTTCCAAGTGTAAAGAGGGTATGTGAATTCTTCCTATCATTATTGGGTTGGAACATGACAGTCTCATGAATATTTCTTACAAATGGTTTAAGATAGAAAATTTCAGGTGATAATGTAATGAAACCCCACTTACCCATCATTATCAATAATTATCAACACTTGGCCAATCATGTTTCATCTACTCTCCTTGGTAACTATTAATCCTTTTTGAGTATTTTTTAAAAAGATTTTACTTATTTATTTGACAGAGATCACAAGTAGGCAGAGAGGCAGGAGGAAGCAGGCTCCCCGTAGAGCAGAGAGCCCGATGAGGGACTCAATCCCAGGACCCTGAGATCATGACCTGAGCCAATGGCAGAGGCTTTAACCCACTGAGCCACCCAGGCACCCCAAATATTTTAAAGCAAATTCCAGATCATAGAGATGTTTGTGTACTGGTTAATTTTCTGTGTCAATCATCTTGGGCTGCCATAATAAAACACCACAGATGGGCTTGAACAACACAAGTGTATTTTTCATAGTTCTGGAGTTTGGACGTCAGAGATCAAGGTGCAAGGTAGGTTTCATTCTGAGCCCTCTTCTGTTGGCTTATAGATGGCCACCATTTTGGTATGTGCTCATATGACCTCTTCTTCCTGCCTACCTTATAAGCCACCGATCCTATTAGATCAGGGCCCCACTCTTATAATCTTACTTAACTGTAATTACCTCCTAACTCCAAATATAGTCATAGTAGGGGATTTGAGTTTCAACATGTAGATTTGGCAGAGGAACACAATTTCTTCTATAGTATCCATGATGTCCAGATATTTGGTCAAATATTATTCTGGAAGTTTTTGTGAAGGTGGTTATTGTTGTTGGGTTTTTGTTTTGTTTTGTTTTTGGGTGATGAGGATAACATTTAAATCTGCCGACTCACAATAAAGCAAATTGTGCTCCATAACGTGGGTGGGCCTCGTCCAATCAGCTGAAGGCTTTCATAGAACAAAGACTAAGAAAAAGGGAATTCTGCCAGGAGAGAGACTCTGTTGAGATTCAAACTGCAGTTCTTCTTTGGGTCTCTAGACTGCCAGCCTACTGTGCAGGTTTTGCAGTCACCAGCCTCCACAATCATGTGACCCAAATCCTTAAAAAAATATCTGTCCACATCTGTATCTATATCTGGCTCTGTTTCTCTGGAGTACCCCAACTAATACAGCCCGTAAATGCTTCAGTAGGTATCTCTAACAGTAAAGGCCTTCAAAAAACCCCCCAAACTCACAATTATACACAACAACAGAGAGGAGGAAGCAGGCTCCCTGCTGAGCAGAGAGCCCAATGCGGGCTCGATCCCAGGATCCTGGGATCATGACCCGAGCCAAAGGCAGAGGCTTTAACCCACTGAGCCACCCAGGCGCCACCCCCCCACATGTTTTTTTAAAACAACCCCAGACTCTACATAACTTCAAAGTTACATACTTCTGTATATAACTCTAAGAGATAAAGAATCTATTTTAAAAACACCCACAACATCCTTGTCACATCTACAAAAAAATAATAATGCCTTAACATCATCTAGTAGCCAGTAGATGTTAAAATTTTTCTGTCCCATCAGTGTGTTTTTACAGTTGGTTTGCTGCAATCAGGATTCAAGGAAGGAAGTTCTATGCATGGCTTCTGGTTGACATGTGCTGTAGAATGAATTGCGCGCTCCCTACCTGAATTCATATGTTGAAGCCCTAATCCGCAGGGCGACTATATTCGGATATTGGGGAATTAAGTTTAAATGAGGTCATAAGGGTGGGGTCCCCATCCAGCTGGGGGATTAAGTATTTATAGGCAGAGTATCTATGTGCGTGCACTGAGGAAAGGTATAAGAACATGCAGCAAAAAGGTAGTAGCTTCCTGCATGCCAGGAGGAAGGGTCTCATCAGAATCCAACCACGTTGGCACCCTGGTCTTGGGCTTCCAGACTTTGGAACTTGGAGAACAATAGGTTTCCATTGTTTATGCCACTCCGTCTATGGTGTTTTATTACGGCAGCTTGAGATGATGGACACAATATGTATGTTAAGTTTCTTACATTTCCCCACTATCCCCTCCTTTGTATGCCATTCGTTTGTCAAAGAAACTGGGTCATTTGTCCTATAGCAACCCTTACATTCCAGATTTGATTGTCTTCTCCTGGTGTCACCTAACACATTCCTCTCTTTTTTAATTTTTATTTTTTAAGATTTTATTTATTTAGTTGAGACAGAGAGAGTACAAGCCAGGGGAGCAGCAGAGGAGAGGGAGAAGCAGACTCCCCGCTGAACAGGGAGCCCAACGTGGGGCTGGATCCCAGGACCCCGAGATCATGACCTGAGCAGAAAGCAGACACTTAACCAACTGAGCCTCCAGGCACCCCAGCACTTTCCTCTTACCCCCATATTTTATGTGAACAGATAGTTAAATCCAGAGTCTTGATTAGATTCATGTTCATTTGGCAACAATTCTTTAATGGTAGTGCAGTCTGCATTCCTGCTGCATCACATCAGGAAAAATATGTCTGGTGTTTAGTGATTTTAAGTTGACTGATGGTTCTAGATATTGTCAGCCTGATATATCCATAATACAAATCCCCATGAGCCTTTTACCTGATGGCTTCCGTACCCATCGATGTCCGTGGCCTAGATCCATTAACTCAATAGGGATTTGAGAATGAGGATTGTCTAATTATGTCCTTCCTCCTGCTTTTATTAGCTGTGATCTTCCTACAAAGAAGGTATTTCCCATACTGACAATGCAGTTACCCTGAAATACAGGTTATTCAGAATAGGCAGGAAAAGATCTGTTCCTTTTATTTAACAGCCTGTCTGGAGCTGGTCTCCTAGCAACCTCCAAAGGAAATCACTAATTTGTTTTAAAATTGTCATTATATGAGCTGTGGGATTTTTCTATATTTGATGTGTTTCAGTCTATTATGAGTATTCTTTGGTGTTCAGATTGACCCAACTATGGCCAGAGAGAGAGAGACCCTTGAAGTTAATTTCTGCATCCATCCACCATGACCCCAAGAGCCTTTGATGGTGACTTTGATTTCAGGCATAACAACATATTGTAGCCTTATCTCGAACAATTCCTGTGCCAGATCTTGAATCACTTGTTTCACCAAGGAGCCCTGGTTTCTCTTAGTAAAAAATGGTATTTAGAAACTATATCTGGTGCTAAGCTTGTTTATTGCCACTGAACTATCTGTTATTGCTTCCTGGTCTGATGAATAATATTGAAGAACTGAAAATGTCTTACATAATGAATGGAACCCTAAACATCTCTTTAATTACCCAGACTTTTAAAGAGATTTTTTTTAATTGAGAGAAAAACATAATAATTAAGAAAACTGAGTATTAGCAGAAAATAGTGCCAGCAAAAAATCAAACTGTCAACTTGGATAGATAAATATTTTATAAAAATGATGACACAGGGGTGCCTGGGTGGCTCAGTGGGTTAAGCCTCTGCCTTGGCTCAAGTCATGATCTCAGGATCCTGGGATCGAGCCCCACATCAGGCTGTCTGCTCTGCAGGGAGCCTGCTTCCCCCTCTCTCTGCCTGCCTCTCTGCCTACTTGTGATCTCTTTCTCTCTGTCAAATAAATAAATAAAATCTTTTAAAAGAAATGATGACAAATATATAATTAAATATTATATATTTTGCTAAATGTTATTTTATTCTCTCTAATAGTGGTGTTTTTTTTCAATTTATAACAAAATGTTATTTATGTTATATATTATGTAGTATAGAATAACATAACATTAATAATACAATTACTCAATTATATTATATAATTATTTAAAACTATTATTAATTAGTAAAGAGCCATTAAAGACAGCTACATGAGTGAATGACAGCCACAAATCAGGTTAGAATTCTTTGCTAAACCCTCTGTTCTGATTTGAGGCTCAGAAAATATGCTTATCTCTAGCAGAAAATGGAGCATCAAACGGTCACAGATGGATTATTTGATCAGTGGGCTTCATTCCAATTCCTGCTCACCTATTAGCCTTCTGATCAGTGTCTGCTTTCCTTTGTAGACTACTTTACAGTGAATGATGTGCCCTGACCAACAGACATGAATATTTCGATTTCCTAGGCAATGCATTTTTTACATCAAAATTATACTGAGGCACTCGGATTTATACATCTGTTTTCCATGACTTTGGTTATTATGAGTCAAGCCCCTAACTCTGATTGACCAGATGAACTGGAAAAGCTGAATTGCCGGACGTTCTCAGATCAAACTCTGGACTGACACCCCTAAAAGATTCCACCTTTAGGAGAGAGGCTTTGTAGTCAAGGTGGGGGGACCCTTCACCATTGAGAACATGGAACAGAGCATTAGCTTTATTTTCTTTGTTTCTAATCATTTTACCTTTATTTATTTTTTTTAAAGATTTTATTTATTTATTTGTTAGAGAGAGAGAGAGACAGAGAGAGCACAGGCAGACAGAGGCAGAGGGAGAAGCAGGATCCCTGCTGAGCAAGGAGCCCAATATGGGACTCGATCCCAGGACGCTGGGATCATGACCTGAGCCGAAGGCAGCTGCTTAACCAACTGAGCCACCCAGGCGTCCCATCATTTTATCTTAAAAAAAAAAAACCAACAGGGCCCAACTGTATGTTTTCCGGCTCTATGTTCTCACAGAGTCTTTGTCCTGCTGTCTCTTCAGCCCGGGAGCGCCCACCTAACCTCAGCGCACACACACAGAGGAACATGATTACTTCTGATTCACTTTTCAGATCTTAGCTCAGTTATCCACTTCTCAGAGAAACCTTCCGCAGCCCTCACACGAGATGTCCTTCTGTTAGAGGTTCTCGTGGCACACCTTGTCCCTTTCCTTCTCAGGTGCCCTCACAGCTTGTAATTAAACACTTATTCGTGTGATGACCAGGTCAGGGTTGGGAGACAGGGGCCCCCTCTGCTGTGCTCCCCTTTGCACCCTCCGTGCTGATCGCAGGATCTGGCACAGCAGGAGGGCCAATGACCAACATCAGGAATGAAGTGCATGACAGACATCTTCCTGCCAAGGGACGGTGAACACAGCACCGTGGAAACCCACTCAGCTGAGCCCACGAGATGTATAAACTCGGCCTCCTCCGGGCTCCTCTCTCCTCTCCCAGCAGCTCAGCCCCATCCCCATCCCCAAACCATGGGAGCTAGAAGTGTATTAGCATCCTCCCATCCAGCAGCTGGTCCAGGATAGGCACGCGCTGTCAGTTGGCCTCGGCTGGTTCTGGGGACGCCCACTTTCACCGGTCCTCCCTTCCCACCATGCTGGCCCCTGGCTTCTGACTGACTCTCCTCCACTTTGCTTCTGTGACAAGGACTCTGCCCCTGATGTTCGTCCCTCTGGATGCCCTGCTCAGCATCCACTCTTCTGCTCCTCCCCACCCCAGCTCCCCGGGGACCTGCTCCACCAGCCTGGGACTGGGCTTTTAGCTTGTCCCTTCTTTGTTGTGTAACCTTGAACATGCCAAATCAGCGTGTGCTGATGAAAATCGAGAGCTTCTAGCATGCTCTGTGGCGATGCTGCCCGGTGCCTGGGGAGCCCACGAGAGGACTTGGAGGGCAGCAGTGTGTTGCAAGGAAACAAGGAGAGCCCGGCAAGTCTAGATCTGGAGAAAGTGTCCCTGGAAAGGTGACGGTGAGACCGGAAGGGTAAATGGGAGAGCTGCTTGAAAAGGTATAACGGAGCCATGAGGATAACAGGTGTTCTACGGAGCAAATCACCGTGTTTCCAGATTTGGCTCATTTTTTTGCACAATGCAAAAGGGCATCAAGCATTCCTGGCTTTCCATGGAGGACACCTGAGTTACAGAGATCACATAGATATGTACACGGGTTGTTCTCTCTCTCTTTTTAAAGATTTTATTTATTTATTTGAGAGAGAGCACAAACAGGGGGAACGGCAGAAGGAGAGAGAGAAGTAGGCTCCTCGCTGAGCAGGGAGCCAAATGCGGGACTCCATCCCAGGACCCTGAGATCATGACCTGAGCTGAAGGCAGATGGTTAACAGATGAGCCACCCACGTGCCCCAAGATCAGTGGTTCTCAACCACAGTGACTTTCCCCCCAATGGAGGAATATCCAGAGACGCTGATTGTCACGACTGGGAGAGAGCCATGGGCTATTGGCGTCTAGTGGGTACCGGTCAAGGATGTTGCTAAGCATCCTCTCCTGCCCAGGACAGCCTCACAGCCGTCCGTGGTGTTGGGCTTGAGAAGCATAGCCACAGCCAAAGCAGTTAGCCCAAAACACACTACTGAGCCTTAGATACCAAAATGAGGACCACAGAGATTCTGACCCCCTCGGGACGCCTGGGTGGCTCAGTTGGTTAAACGGCGGCCTTTGGCTCAGGTCATGATCCCAGCATCCTGGGATCGAGTCCTGCATCGGGCTCCTTGCTCGGCAGGGAGCCTGCTTCTCCCTCTGCCTCTGCCTGCCGCTCTGTCTGCCTGTGCTCGCTCTCGCTCTCTCTCTAAAAAAAAAAGAGAAAAAGAAATTCTGACCCCTTAATACTGGACTTAGTTTTCAAGATTCTTCTTACATCTCCTCTCATCCCGAAGACATCCCCGGGTGCCCCTACTCAGTCTTACTGCTGAAGAGCACGGACCGCAAGGCGGACTCCCCAGGGCTGACACCCCAGCCGCACAACTGGGGTGCAGCTTGTGTGGTTGGCTGGGTGGCTTTGGGTGAGTGTTCCGCCTCTCTAGGTTTCTGCTTGCTCATTCATGACACATGGGGGACTCTCCCTCCACACAGTGCTGGGGTGGTGAATGTAGATCACACGTAGATCACAGTGCCTGGCACCTAGGTTTATATCCGGGAACGGGTAACAGTTCTTTCCTTTCTATTCCCAGAGCGGTTTTGTGGGATTTGGCTAATTTGGCTAATTTCACCTGTCCTAGGTGTGTCCCCGTGTACTGTGTACCAGGAATGCCTTGAAGGGCTTGACATATTTCAATAATTGAATGTTTATAATAACGATTACGGACTGAATGCTTGTATCTTCCCTTAATCCATATGTTGAAGCCCTACCTCCCAATGGAATGGTATCCAGAGGTGGGAGGGGGGCTGTTGGAAGGTTATTAGGTTTAGATTAGATCATGAACGAGGGTGGAGCCTCGGGGATGAGTGCCCTTCGAAGAGAAGGAAGAGCTCACTGGCCTCTGTGGTTGGACAGCCTATACTTTGACGCCTCCTTGGTCATGTGCCTGTAAATCACTGTTGGGTCTGTAGGGGCTGGCCAAAAGGAATGCAAGATTAGTATGCACGGATTCATCCTTTTATTCTTTCTGTCATCTTTTGATTTTAATTTATTTTTTATTGTTTATTTTTTTTAAAAAAGTAGTCTCCATGCCCAGAATGGAGCCCAGTGGGACACTCGAACTCACAACCGTGAGATCAAGACCTGAGCTGAAATCAAGACTGAGCCCCCCAGGTGCCCTTCTTTCAGTAATCTTTTTGAGTGCTTACTGTTTATCCGGCAATTGCTAAGGACTGGGGATATACAGCCATGTTTATACAAGTCTTCAAGTGTTCCTCACATCAAGGCAGGGAGCTATGCAAATAAATCCATGATGATGGGGACAGGTGATAAATTCAAAGATGCAGCAGGCTGACAGAGGAGAGAGCTTTAGGACACAGTGGGAGGGGGCAGGTAGGAGACAAAACGTGACTTTGAATCCCAGCTGTGCCACTTACCAGGATTTTGACCTCAAGCAAACCACTGGACCTCTTGAAGCCTTGGTTTCCTGGTCCGAGAAAAAGGGGATAGCACTGACTGGCAACTTTTTGCAGAGATTAAGTGAAACCCTGTATTTGGAAGAGAGTCCCTAAAGTGAGAAAGAGCCCTGTGAGCAGGTAGCTGGGAGGGCTTCCTGGAGGAGGAAACATGTGTGCTTGTTTGGTCTGGGGTGAGGAGGGAGCATTC
>RCUC01136868.1:0-25019 GCA_003697995.1 Taxidea taxus jeffersonii
CTGCTGGGAAAATGCCTTCAGTTTGTGTCAGTCCTCTCCCTAGCCACATTCTCAACCCCAAAGGTCCTCAGGCATTGGCTAACCTATCACTTGGGGGTGGAAACACTGATCCAGTAAAATGATAATAATACTCCGTGCCAGAGTCACAGTTGTTACATCAAAGTGTCAGAATTCCAACTCAGGTCAACTGATTCCATGGTCTGAGCTTTTAATGAATTTGCCTCAAATTTTCCATATTTTCTTTGTTCTTATCCGATGATCTGAACCCATCCACTTCTCCAAAAACCAGTTCTCCAAAACACAAGTCTGGCCAAAGCTAATTTGTCAACTTATCACATCATCAAAAATTCTCTTGAACCATCTAAAGGGTTTATAGCCATCCATGGTGCATAGTTGGTTTCAACAGATTTTGAGGATTTTTTTTTTCTTCCAAGGTTTTCATTTTGCCATATCCAGCCTGGTGAGAGGAAGGGGGCAAGTCTTTGCCCTTCCAGAGTAGCAGCATCTATTCCTGATGCTGCCTCTGCATCGTGCCTGTGCCCTGCCTTCATTAACACTTGTGCACAGGCCCCCAAGCCCTTGACTCCATGGCTGTCAGTGTCTCAGCCCTAGGCATAGGCTATGGCAGGGGCTGCACTGAGGCTGGCTTGTATGGTAGGACCCTCTGCCTTTGGTCAGGCGCTCCAGAGAGAGACAGAGAGAAAGAGAGAGAGTCCCCCCAAACAGAGTAACAGAGAGGCTCTCCTACTGTCAGCCATTCCATACCCATCAGAAGCTATTCCTCTGCCAATCTGAGGTAAACTAGTCATTCATCTAATAGATTCTCAATGCACTGACAACAGTCCTCCCATTCAAACCCCCATGCACTATTCTAGCATCCTGTCTTGCCTAGGGCCACACACTGATCATGTTGCGTTATGAATGCTTCTTCGCTTCCATCCTACAGCACACTGTGAGGCCCCCTTTCACTTCTGCACATCCAGTATCTCACACCATAGCTCTCTTATTGTTGCAATGACAATAAAGTTGATCGTTCAAACCAGGAACTTTGAGAGTGTGAAGGGCTGCTCACTCAATGGGATATTAGGATAACTGGCATAAACTAGGACTGTCCTGAGCAGTATGTGTCATGATCACTCTATCAGTAGCCATTAACAAAATTGCTCAAATAAAAGGCATTCACAGAATTGGCTCACTTCCTGTTAATTGCATAGTTTGGATGTCTCCCAGCAGAGATCAGGCTTTCCATGAGAACCTTTGGGTGATATGAAGCACCCCACTGAGTGCCAAAGGTGTTTGTCCCAAATCTACTCTTTCTATCCTGTTCCTTGGCTAATGATATAGCACCAACACAGAGAAGCACTCCATAAACACATGTTGAACTCAATTAACACACTTTGTTAAAACACTCACGTAGTTGAAGTCAAGAATATTGTTATGGGTTGAACTGTGCCCCCTAAAAAATATGTTCAAGTCTTAACTCCTGGTTCCCGTGAATGTGACCTTACTTGGAAATAGGATAATAGTGTCTTTGAGGATGTAATCAGATTAAGATGAGGTTATACTGGTTTAGAGTGCGCCCTAATCCAATGACTGTTATCCATATTAGAAGAAGGAAATTTGGACACAGACGCATAGGGGAAATGCTCTGTAGAAGACAGAGGCAGGGACTGAAATGATATGTCTACAAACCAAAGAACTCCAAAAATTGCTGGAAACCACCAGAAGTTAGAAGAAAAGGCATGAAACAGGCTGTCCTTCAGAGCCTCCAGTAGGAAACAAAACCCTACTAATATATTTGTTTTTGACTTCTAGCCTTCAGAATTGTGAAAAAATAAATTTCTGTTGTTGTAAGCCAATCTGTATGTGGTATTTTTTTTTTTACTGCAGCCATAGGAAATTAATACAGATGACATATGTTCATTGTAAATGAGAGTAAAAATGGCAGTACCAACACAGCCTGGCATAATCAGTACTTCACACTCTTAACCTCCACCTACCTCTCTAACCTTTCCTATTACACTCCTCTGGGCATCCTCTACTCTAACCACACTATCTTGTTCATCTTTCCAGGATGTCCATCTTTCCAGTTATGCTATTCCATAACTCTGTGACTTTGCCTATGCTGTTCCCTCTGCCCTGATCTCTCACATAGTAGTTTAACAGCTAACTCCTCTAGAAGTCTTCTCTAAGCCTCTCAGGAAGATTTAAGGTTCCCTGCTTTGAAGTCCTACAGATGTTCTTCCTTCTCTTCTGGTGTTTATGATTATGATCTCTGTTCTTGTCTATTTACCCTGTTAGGGGTTGAGCACTTCCAGGAGCTGTGCCCTACTCCTCTCCGAATCCATGATGCCTAGCAGCGCTTGTCACAGGGTAGGAACGTTGTAAGAATTCAAACAATAGATTGGAGAAATTTGGCCCTGGGGAATAGTGAGAGTTTAGTAAGCAGAGAGTAGAGAGGGTCACTTTGTGGGAGGATAAGGCTAGTGAGGTAGGTTAGCTCCAAATAAGGATGGGTCTGAGAATCTGTGAAAAGAAGTTTAGACCTTATCCTGCATGCTTTTAAGAGCCTATGAAGAGGGGCACCTGGATGGCTCAGTGGGTTAAGCCTCTGCCTTCGGCTCAGGTCATGATCTCAGGGTCCTGGGATCGAGCCCCACACTGGGCTCTCTGCTCAGCGGGGAGCCTGCTTTCCTCTCTCTCTCTCTGCCTGCCTCTCTGTCTGCTTGTGATATCTCTCTCTGTCAAGTAAATAAAATAAAATAAAACTTAAAAAAAAAAGAGCCTATCCATTTGCGACGACATGGATGGAACTAGAGGGTATTATGCTTAGTGAAATAAGTCAATCGGAGAAAGACAACTATCATATGATCTCCCTGATATGAAGAAGTGGAGATGCAATGGGGGTGGGGGTTAAGGGGGTAGGAAAAGAATAAATGAAACAAGATTGGATCAGGAGGGAGACAAACCAAAAGAGACTCTTAATGTCATAAAACAAACTGGGGGGGGATGGGAGAGAGGGGTGTTGGGAGAGGGTGGTGGGGTTACATTATATGTTTAAATAAAAATAAAAATTTTAAAAAAAAGAGCCTATGAAGACATTTTGTCTGTGACGTGAAAGGACATGTGCTATGGAACAAAGGATCCTACAGCGGTGTAGAAGACAGGCCAGAGTGGAAGCTGTGTAGGTGTTCAATAGCATAGCTGAGAGGGATTGTTCAGTCCAGGTGGGAGATGGCAAGTCAGTGAATGAACTAGGGCAGAGGTGGTTCAGATGGACTCAAGAGTTGTGTCTGTCAGAGATATAATCAGGAGTCTTCACAGACAAATCATTGGGCAAAATAGTGGAGAAAAGAAAACAAGAACCCTGAGACTTTCCATCCACAAATGTGATAGGCAATAGTGCCATCTGTCATGAGAAGACCACTCAGGAGAAGCGCATGTTTGGCGGTAGGACTAGGACTGTTCAGAAAGTGACTTCTGTTCTGGACATACCTGGAGATTCTGAGGAGACCATCGTGTTAGTGATTCTGGAGCTCAGACAAGATAGCTGATTGCAGATCCAACTCTAGGAGGTGTGGAGCTGTGGGTAGGGAAGGGCTGAAAGAGTGGATGCTATCCTCTGAGGAAAGCATACGCTACAAAGACAAAGTGGGCTGTGGACAGACCCAGAAGAATACCAACAGCAAGGGAGAGCCTCTCTATAAGGCATTTCCTGGATTTCCTTACTGGGAAGTGGCGAGGAGGCTGCCCCATGGTTCTGTAGCCATCTGCCCTCAAGTCCTCTGGGCCACCTCAGGAACAGCTCTCTTATAAGGAATAACTCTTTCGGTCTGCCGTCTCTCAAAATTATTTTTTCTGTTTGCTAATAATAATTCAGGCACAAAAACTCTGGCTCACAAGCTCAGGATTAATGTGATGAAAATCCATATTCACCTTGAACAGGCTGTTTCAAATAAGAGATATTTATTTGATCAGACTCCATTATGCCCTCAGCTATATCCCTGCATATAAGAAAACAGGCTCAGCCCAAGGTTTTGGAAACCATTGTTCGGGGTCCTTTAGTCCCTGGAACACAGTAACCACAAGAAGAGACAAATTAAAAATTAATGAATGTGCTGTACTAGACGTCTTGCAGTCAAGGATATTTATGTAGATAAAAGCGCAAGGGGGGAGGGGAAGGTTTCATGGTTAATGTTTTTCTTTATAATTCTTAGGTGGGAAAAATTGGTGAAGAAAGTGGGGGAAAGTGACAGGGCAACTGAGACAAAATTAAAGTCCTGCATTAAGAAAACAAAGCAAGCAGAGGTGAAGAGTGTAGAGACGATCAAGCCTTTTAGACTTGTGTTGCATGGGGGGGAGCACAGCATACGAAAAAGTGGGGGGGTATTTCAGGGTAAAGAGCAACCCCACTTCCACTGGTGCTGCTTTGCCCAAAGCCTAGCCAGCCCTGACTTGAATAATGAGACCGTTTGGATTAGCTTGAGGCCAGAGGCAGAGACTTACATAATAGAACAAAAAAGTCTTGGGTTTTCCTACCTTTCTCAGAAAAAATATAAAGCTTCCTATACATTGTAATCTCTTGTGGCCAAGGAGTAATTTTGTGCAGCCACTATAGTGGCTACCACCAGAGGAAATGGGTGTTTCCTAATAAGAAGTGAATTAAAATGCCAATAATCAAATAAAACCATCCCCTGGCCCCTTCGAACACACACACATTTGCTGAACCCTGAAAAAAAAAAACAAAAAACAAGCTAATACTTCTTTTTAATGACTATAAGATCAACAGATTTTTCCCCCAAAAAAGTACCTAGTGACTTAGAAGCAAATCTACATATTTTCTAAAACTACTGAAGTATCACAAACCCAGAATATAAAGAAGCTTTCCAAATCAAGCCTGAAGCAAACAAAGATTGCATTTGGTTAAAGTCGTGCTTCATAAAATATACTACTATGCTATTTTAAGATGATAACTAAAATTGTGTGGTTTAAATCCCAATAGAAAGGAGAATATACATACTGAGGATGAGGAATTGGTTAAGCGCTAAAGCACACTATCTGTCAAACAGACTGGCTTTTGACAAGTTCAATCAGCAGGAAGGAGACTGCAGAGCCACAGAGCCAAGATTAGGGCTGTGATACCCTCATGGGCCAACTGGTTACTGCTTTGTTCGGGACTGTGAGCCTGAGGCCCACCAGAGACCAGTACTGTGCTTCTCATGATGTGGAGCTGATGTGAGTGTCCTTTTTCAAAGTACATAAGCCATCCCAAAGCACAGAGCCTGCCGGGTTCCCCAGCACAGTGGGGTGTGACACTCACTGTATATCGGAATCACTCACTCACAGGAGCTTTTTGAATCTACAGACACTCAGGCCTCACTCAGAGATTCAGATCCAGTGACTGGAGGGGGTTGTGCAGCCCTGGCCTCCGTGGTTTCTAAAGGCTCTCCAGGTGGTTCCAATGTGCAGTCACCACAAGAGCCCTGTCTTCCCCAGCCCAGCTGGTGGCTGAGTCCCCTTGCTTCTCATTCACATTTCTTCCTGGGTCAGAGAGTGCCATTAATACCCCTCCTCCACCAAGGGTCTGCAGATGGTGCAAAGCCTAGTCACACTGAAAGCTAAGAGAGTCAGTGATTGTCTCCAAGCAAGGAGTGATGTAATCTGATTTGTATTCTAAGAAAATAACCATGTAGGCAGGATGGCAGAAGGACTGATGTGGGAGAGCCTGAGGTCAAAGGGACCAGTTGGGCACTTGACCAGTGTTGGCTATCAAGTCCAGGGGAAGAGAAGCAAGGGATGGGAGGAAGTGGACAGAGTTTGAAAACATATCTGAGATCGCACCAACAAATTTGTTGACTGTCAGCAAGGGCGAGGGCGAGGAATACAAGAGGGTAGAAAATACAAGACAGGGAAATAAGGTTAAGAGTGACAAAATGAACTAAGAAGAAGATCAGCTGATTTGGGGAAGGAGAAAGAGCATCAGTCTGCCTGGAGCGCTTGCCCTTCTTTCTTACCCGCTGCCCTGGAAGGGCTGGAGCAGATGACACAGAGCTAACATTAGACCTGGTGCTATGGGTTTGTGTTGTATTAAGTTGTGTTTCTGTCTAGACTCTGAGCTGCTGAGGAGCAGGGAATGGTATTATTCATCTTTTTTTAGTCTCAGCACCTAACGCAGTAAAGCACGACATAGGCACACAACAGTGTTCTTTGCTTAGAAGATTAGTGACATAATGGAATTGGGAATAGCCTCTCTGGGAAATCTCACTGTTAACATCAAGCCAGCTTTATGACATAGACAGTTTCACATAAAAAGGAGCCAAACGCCTTATTCACCTGGGCTGCAAATGGCTCGCCTGACATGATGATTCCAGCAACATCTTTTGGGAGGAAGTACTAATGAGGAAAGGCTTTCAGGCTAGAGCCATCATGTTTTGGTGTGGTGTGTGCTCTCCAGGGTAGGCAGCCTTTTACAAAAGCCAAAAGCCCATGGTGGGTGCCATCTTTCTGATTGTGCGAGAGAAGGCCACAGACAGAGCATTGAGACTGGAGCCTGTATCTGTCCTTGTCATGGACACAGTGTGGGTAGAGGTGGTAGGGGACGTGGAAGGGCAAGAAATGAACTTGACCAGAATAACCCAGGGAAACGGGGGATATGCCACCCAGCTCAATAACAGAGAACATCTTTCGAACACAAGGCGAGATGGTGGCAAGAGCTGCAGACGTTGAACAGTAATTTCCAAGAGCACACTGAAACAGGTTCTATGGCTCTTTTTCAGAATTGCCATTCTTTGCTTTCAGATCTCCTGCAATACCCCCTTTCCTTCCTGAGTTCCCTGAAATGACACAGTGAGTATGGTTAATTAATCAGTCAGTCAATAGCCAGTGATTATCAGACAGCTGCTATATTCCTACCAGAGAAGAAGCCACCAGCATGCAAACTGGGGGGTGACTCAGACCAGGGCATGCCTAACCTCAAATGTGCCCCAGGCAGCGTCTGACCAGATGTTCCATTCCCACCTCTCCTTACAGACACTTTCTAAGTAGTTTGGTCCCTCCTGCACCAGGAAATTGATCATGTCAGCTATAGTTACACTTTTCACATGAAATCTTTCTCTGAGACTTTTTATGGTGAGCCATCTCCCTCTCCCACCACTCCCAACCCATTCCAATCCCCAAGGAGGACAATATTGCATTGCCAATTAGAAGTATGATATCCAGACTTCTCTGTCTACAATGCTGTGAAGGCTTCATTTTCACATTTTTCTTTGGCTGGAAGTGTTAACTCCCCATTTCAGGAGTTTGGGGTGAGTTTTCCTTTGCACATCTCTGATATTCAGTGTCATCACTTTCCCTTACCTACAGGTTTTCCTTTTCCGTTTCTTATTTCCTTTAAAACAGAACTCAGCAAAATTCTGCACTGGTCGGTGTCCGTGGGGGACTGTTGCTGACAGCTTGGGAGAGAAGAACAGAAAGAAAAGGGGAAGAAGAGAAATAAAGAACAGGCCAGTAGGAGAAAGGACTCTTGAGGCAAAAGGGACTTGTCGAAACAGTTTTGGAAACAACTCACGGCCTCCTATTGTCTGCAGTCGGCTTTTGTTTTCAAAGTCTTGAACTCAGTCACCACTTTATTTATTCAGTTCTCTGGGCCTGATTCAGCTTTAAAATTGCCTGATACAGGTCTAAACATACTGCCTGCAAAGGCATCCATCATGGAAATGAAACCATGTTACCAAAAAAACACAACTAACACTGAAGGGACGAATTTAAACTATGATACGGGAAAATATTAACATATAAATATTCAGAGCCTACCTCTACCAGGCCTGCAAGAGTTCTGGGCTTTTTCTTTGCGTGTAACAGAGGCTGTGGGGGGAGAACCTCAAAGCCTGGCTAGGTTTGCTTTAGAAAGAGCAGAGAATCTCTGTGTAAAGGAGCAACTACTGGTTAGAAACACACCAGGGGAAGGAGAGAAACAAGTGTGAAACAAGGATTGGGGCATAGAGAAAAGGAGAATTTTTAGATCTTTTCTGCGCATTATGACAATGATCTGTCATCAGCATTTTCTCAATAAACTGGGATGAAAATTCAAGTTACTTTTAAACATTTGGGGGTAATAGATTTCATTTTGAAAGTGGTTCCACACTGAGGAAAGGTCACGTGGCAGCTTGTCCTTATACGGTTACAGATACAACTAACATATTTCTGCAGAAATTAAGTTTGATTAAGAGCTGCCAAGGAAAGCAGTATTGGTTGGGGAAGATGTTCAAGGAAAAAAAAAACAGTGAGGGAAATAAGATTCTCATAATAGTATGAAAAAATCAGTCTCAATTTTTCACCAGACTGTCCTTGAATACTAAACGGTCACTTATGGAACAACGACAATTGTGAAAGAGGCCCAGGGCCCCAGATCTCCTCTAGGTAAGACCTCCTTCTTATTAAATGTCAGTCTGTGGATTCCTCTGTGACCAAAACAGCAATGCTGAACCCACTCCCCTTCCCAATCACAGGCTAATGGGAAACACCATGGCAATGAGGGCAGAACTCCTGCTGGACAGGTTATGAGCCACACTCCACATAGGATTAGGGGCCTCCTCTTTGCTCTCTCTCAGCTGTTTATCCGGATGTTTCCACCATCTTGGAGGCTAAACAGAACCTATGAGAGAACGACCCCATTCCTTAGGGCTTATTGAAATTATTAACAAATTACCATAGGTGAGAAGTCACTTTATAGCAGAAAGAAGGGATCAGTTCCCAAAAATCACCATTCAGAATATTTGGGGAAAGAACTGTTTGGCGAGTTGCTGAGAAGGTGAGCAGGGATGTTCCCTGGCCTTACCTCCACAGCCCACTTCTTGGCTTTGAAGGTTGCATGCTGGGGGCTGCATCTGGGCCCACTAGGATGAAAGAGGTTGCCCCCAGGCAGGGAGTCATAGAAATTCCAGGCTAGGCAGGTGGAGGGCCTGCCCCAGAATATGCAGGCTCCAACTCTCACACTCAGCTCCCTGGCCTCTTCAAAGAGGAAGGAGAAACTCTTCCACTCTAGGGAATGTCATGTTGTCAAAATAACCACAGCAATCCTGACCCACATTAATGTCAGCCCTAGAGTGGCCCAGGGAGATCCAGGGTCAAGTCTTGGTGTGCAATATTTAAAACTGTATAATCACCAGGGCACCTGGGTGGCTCAGTCAGTTAAGCGTCTGACTTTAGCTCAGATCATGATCTCAAGATCCTTGGATCAAGCCCCACATCAGGATCTCCACTCAGTAGGGAATCTGCTTGTTTTTCTGTACTCCCCACCCCCCAACTCTCCCACTCATACTCTTTTTCTCTCTCAAATAAATAAAATCTTTCAAAAAATAATAAAATAAAATTGTGTAATCACCATGATCACTGTTAAAGTCTGTTAAACATATACATAGATAAAAGATTAGAAACATAGCCCATGTTTACATTAGAGCAATTATCCTTTTCTCCATCAAATAAAACATTTCTAGCTGCCTACTTTTGAGCCAGTCATTTGTAACTTCTACAATCAGAAAATATCTCTTTTAATTGTGAAAATAATTGTAAGTCCTTGCTCTGGCTGTGATTAGGGTAATAACCTCTCCAAGTCTTGGTTTTCTCACCTAGGAAATGAGAGGTTATGTGTGTGACTTGCTTGCCAGGGTCCCTTTGAGCACCAATATTCTGGAAATTTGTGAGAAATTTAATTATAAGCAATACTAATTTAGCCACAAGAGAGTATAGTTCTTATAAACCTGTTAGAAGTCCCAATTATTTGTATCTAATTTGACAGAAAAAAAAATCAAATTTGGCTTGACACAAGGGAAAATCATTATATATACTAATTCTGTTTTCTCTTTTGGAGAACTTAATGATCCATTTTCATTTATCAGATTTTGTTAAGGGCTTATTATGTTCCAGGAACTCTGCCAACCATTGTTATAATTTTCACAGCAGTATGTACTTCTATGAAATTGGTGCCTTAGGTAAGGTAATGCTAGCTGCTGTAACAGATAAGCTACCAGCTATCAATGGCTTACTATAAGACATTGTTTCTCACTCAAAGCCCAAAATGGCCAGCCTTAATTGGTGCGCAGGTGTACTCTTCCAAGTAATGATTCAGAGGCTAAGGTTCTCCCATCTTGTGTCTCTGCTACCTTCAAGACACTTACTGGCTCACAGTCCTCTACCACCTTAACTTGGCAGAGGGAAGGAAAGCATGGAGTCTTTTCTAGCAGCGAGGATTGTGATCCTCATATCTCCTGCTTATATTCCATGGGCTTTCCTCAGTCACATAACCAGGAATCACTATAGGGGCGTCTGGGGAATACAATGTGTTGTATGCCCATGAGGAAGAGGAACAAATCTGGTGATTAGCTGTCAGTCTTTGGCATTATCCGCATTTTTAAAATAAGAAAATGAGCCCCAGGAAGTAAGTGGCAGCTTTCGAATTTGAACCTAAGGCCCAGCTGCAACACAAAACCACATTTCCACAAGCAGCAAGGAAACTGGAATTGTTAATGCTGTGATACTGATAAGGGAAGAGGAAATAACAAACTTTTGGGAGAGGGAGGTTAACCTTGCCATTTGGAGGTTGCGGGGGACAGAGGATCACAGAAATTAAGTAGACTGTTCAAGACCAGACAACTATTAATGGTTAAGTGGAGACTCCAAGTCCAAAGCCCTATGCTTTTGCTATGCTACCAGATTTCCTGAAATTCCATCTTAAAGGATGAATGTGTGTTTGCTGGCCAACAAGAGACAAGGCACTGAGGGGAGAAGGAACAGCATGTCTGTAAGTCTGCAGGTAGGATAAAGCCTTCAGAAAAAGAGCAAGTCACTTCGTGGGGTCAGTTATCTGTTACTAAAGCAATCAAACTGTCTATAGCCAGCCCCAAAGTAGATTACATCTGTGGAATATTATTTCTCCTATAGCCCAATTGTTATATTGCCTGTCATTTTTATTTTTGCATAAAATTGAACTTTATAGTTCTATGGTAATAAAATCCTTTCATTTATACCATGTTCCTACTCACTAAGCTTTCAGTAAGATATACTCTTTTATGTTACAGCTATATACTTTGATTAAAGCAGTTACAGATGCATCTAATTCCACATGCGAATAACCGCTCTGATCAATTTTTATTTTCCATACTTTCCCTTTTGATCCATTATCCCATTTCTCCAGAATGGCTCGAAGATAATTTGCAATCCCTGGCATTTTCCTCTAGGTATAGGTGCTGACCTATATGTTTAATAGTTTTAATAGTTGTGCAAATCAGCCTGGCTTGCTCTGAGATAGTCTTCACTATTTGTAGCATGATTAAAGTCATGAATCTCTGAAATATAACTATGTTTTCAAGACTGCCATCTAAATTATGTAAATAACTAGCCCTGTAATTAGCTCTCTCCTTTGATGAGCTTCCTCTCAGGTTCAAAGTGTATCATCTATATTTATCAGGTTTGAGGTGTGCTTATCTTCCAGACAGGCATGCCTATCCAGGATGTGAGGTTCCCCAGGGAAATGCCACGTCAGCATCCTGGCCACCAGCCCTCCTCTCCTTGCTCTACTCACACACACATGCCAGTCAAGTGTGGAAGGTTCTTTCAAGGAATGCAAACAGTCAAACCCTTCGTTCTCCCAAGTACTTTTCAGGCTCCTAAGGTTGAGCACCATGTTTCTTTTTCCATATTCTATCTCTGTGAAGGATAACTTTCTAGTCTTTCTAAAGGAATTCTTCATATTTCTCAACTTCACTTGCAGGTAAGGAAACAACTAAGCAATTTCCCCTCAATAATTAGGGGCTCTTCTTCCTAGCAGGGTAAGAGCTAAGGCTTCCAGGCTGAACTTTGGGAGGACCCAGTCACTGGTACTGTCCTTGGCAGCATTCCTGTGAGATGAACGCATTTAATCTGGGCTTAAATTCTGGCTCTGCTATCTATGAGCTACAAGGCAGTTAAACTCTCTGAGCATCAGGTGCCTCATTAGGAAAATGGGGTTATAATATTCACTTCACAGAGTTTTCATGAGAGCTAAGAGAGGTTAATGTATGTCAATCCCCTGGCAGTGTTCCTCAGAGAAGTGTTGGTGCAATGATTACACATTGAATTCTAGACCAGAACCCCATTCCACCACTTTTCAGACACTTTGAGCAATTTACTCAATTCCTTTGGGTTCTCAGGTTCTTTATCTCTAAAATGGACTTGGTAATAGCACCTATTCATTGGGTTATTTTGAGAGTTAAACTGAGCATCAGAGCTGAGCTGGGAACCCAGTGGACACTATGTTCTTAGCTATTACCATCCGGGTCCAGTACTGACAGATGGTAAAAGCTTGGGAAAGTTAGTTTCCTTTCCTTTTCATGCCCTTCTCACAGAGGCCCCAGCGTTGGGTGGGAGCTTACTTCCACCTCACCAGTGTTGGAGGGTGGTAGGCTGGAAGTAGCTGTAAGACCAAGGATAGCTCTTTTTTCAGACTCTTCACAAATAATGCCAGATTTCTAAGAACTAACACTGCTTGTTCACTTTTTCCTGTCATAAATGAGTGTTGCAGCTGGGGCCGTTTGCAGATTTTCATCTTGATTTTTCCACCTCTGCCCATCACCCTAGTGTTCTAAACCTAAAGAACCTCAGTCACTAATGTGACTTTCTGGAAATCTAACTGAATTCAGACCTAGCTGGTCCATCTCCTCACTCCTATCTTCCATTGCTTTTTGTTTGTTTGTTTGTTTGCTTTTGTCCCCAGAAAGAATGCTTTGATGCCCAGGACAAAGCAGCCAACAAGCCACATTGACTCCATGGCACTGTCCACTAATCACTGGTCTGAGTGCATGATAGGAAGGTAGCTTCCTCAGCAAATTTCTTCTGCTGAAGTGAGCTGTGACTGACTCCACAGCCAAAAGGAAAGAAGTCCTAGGGCAATGGTTAGACAGCTGGACCAGAAGAAACCCTATCCACGTGGGCTGTTAGGTTTGCAAGCCAAATACTTCACATTTAAGAATGGAACTCTGGGACGACTGGGTGGCTCAGTGGGTTAAAGCCTCTGCTTTCAGCTCAGGTCATGATCCCAGGGTCCTGGGATCGAGCCCCACATTGGGTTCTCTGCTCTGCAGAGAGCCCGCTTCCTCCTCTCTCTCCTTGCCTGCCTCTCTTGCCTACTTGAAATCTATGTCCGTCAAATAAATAAATAAAATCTTTAAAAAAAAAAAAAAAAAGGAATGGAACTCTGCAAATCCATAAGGACAGAAAGTCAATTAATGGGAAATGGGGTGTGATTGCTTATGGATATGGGATTTGGGAAAAGGGTAATGAAAATGTTTCAAGATTGAAGGATGGTAGTACTTGCACAATTCTGTGACTATACTAAAAATCACTGAACTGTTCACTTTAGAAGCATGAATTTTATGGTATGTAAATTATATCTCAATAAAGTTGTTATTTTAAAATAGAAGAAGAATGAAGTCCTAATACGGTCCTATCTGTTCTGCCAGTACTCCTAAGACCTTGGGAACTGCCAGGAAGCAGATATGCTCCTGATACACTGCCACAAACCATGAAGATAGCACAAATATTAATTGATAACATTTTTTTCCCGTCTAACTCAGTAGTTCTCAACTGTGAATGATTTTGTCCCAAGAGACATTTGCCAATGTCTGGAGACATGTCACAACTTGGGGAGTGCTACTGGCAACTAGTGGGTAAAGGACAGAGATGCTGTTAAACATCCTACAGTATACTAGACAGCCTCCCACAACAAAGAATTATCCAGTCCAAAATGTCAATAGTGTCAAAGCTGAGAAATCAGATCTAGCCAAAATTCTATAGGTTCTTCTTAACCATCTCTCCTTTAATACAAGTTTTTTTAATGCATTAGAAATGAGTATCTAAAACGATTCAAAAGTTATCTTCAAAGAATTTTTCCCTATGTATAATTGCAGCAATAATATCCTAGTTTCAGTTTGTCCCAGATTCACAAGGAAAATAGGCTTTTCCTGTAATTTTCTGGTTTATTCTTCTTTGAAAGCAAAACTAGGTAAAATCTTTAGAAGAATATGGTATTTTCATTAAATTAAAAAGTTAGTGTGTTCAATTCAATTGTTCTCTAAAGTTTCCTAGGTATTCCTCTGAGTTGAAAAGCATTTTTACTTTACTGAACAAAAACCAAAAGTTTCTTTTTCCTTTAAGATGAAATTTGGGAGGAACTGTCTTGCTGGAAATGTAGAAGTATGTGTTCATTATTAAGGGAATGTCAGAACCAGGAGTCAGTTTGGTGGAGGAAAGGGAACCAAAGATTTGTGTTACTCTGAGTTTGAACTTAGCTCTGCCTTATCATCTGTAAGGCCATCAGTAGGTCATTGCTCTCTCTAAATATCATTTTCCTCTCTTAAAAAAATATACTTAATGCCCACCATTCCAGGTTATTGTGACAGTCAAATGAAATCATTCATGTGTGGCACCATACTTATGCTCAGTGATGGCCCCCATGCTCTTGAGTAACCCTGGCCCTGGGCCAGTCCAGACCACTCACCTCACCCCTGACATACCACTGCCACCCACCCATCCACATGCATTAGTAAATATATGACCCCTTTTCTCCTTAGCAGGTAGGCACTCATCACAGTTTCTAGAAACAGCATTAAGGGAATAGGTTTTCCACAAGGGGTGGCTCTACCCATTGGCAAGCCTAGAGCAATGGTGGTTGGTTATGGTTTCTGTCACCATGAAGGCCTGGCACCTTGACTGCAACAGCCACCCCCTTCTCCATAGTCAGGCAGGTATCCCCTGCTACTTGTGTCCCATCTGCTCTCAACTCATGTGCATTGTGTCTCTTGAGTCCTTACTTCAGACCCCAGGTCAGCTGTTGCGGGCCTTTAGCAAAGAGGGCACTAACCCTTTTTGAGCATCTACCAAGTTCTAGCACATCATCATCTCATTTAACTCTTAGTGGTAGATAACCATGGTTATGATCATGACCTTTAATGACTGCTTGATCATGTGTCCGGCATGGTTCTAACACTTCATATGTATTGACTCATTTTAATTGCACAATAAACACAGAAAGAAAGTACTATTATTATCCCTATTTTACAGGTGAAAAAACTGAGGTACAAATGGGTACGAAATTTGCTCAATGTCATAGGCGAAGAGTTGGGACTTGCACCTTGTACACCAAGGGGTTTCACATGACATCAGGAATATTTGCTTCCTTCATCCTCTCCTACCTTACTCTAAACTGGCTCCTTTCTGTTTAACAACAACCTACCTTCAAGGTGGGAACCATAATTAACCTGCTTTGGTTTAGATTAGCATATTTGAAACGCTTTCCACGGTAGTAGTGTCCCAGGATTAAGTTCACCTGCCTCTTAGAATGCCAAGAATCAAGTGCATGTTCTTAAACTCAGATGCCAAATGTGACTGAAGTCAAAACATACATATAAAAACCGGATAATACTAAAGTCTCAGCCTTCAAAGTACTTTTAATTTTAAATGAGGCAGTCGTGCTATTTTCCCATTCCCCTTAGGAAAGAGAAACTTTTATGGCGTCCTTGATGCCCCAGTTCACCTCCAGGATAGAAAGATCTACAGTGCCTTCCTCAGCATTTCACTGCAGCTTTCAAGTTCCTTGATCTGTACCCCATGATCCCAGGAGAGTTTTAAACTTAGGTCTGTATTAAGTGGACCCAGGGGCTCTGTCCTACTTTGAGCCGTAAGCTATGTGTTCATCCTAGATTCAATATGGCCCTTCTCTACCTCCCAGGACAAGAAAGGACCACACCTTCAAGGATAGCTCTAAGCTATACGCAATTCCTATGCTCAATACAGCCCAGACTTTGAACTCTAACATTTTATCTCTAGGTAAATGGAATATAGCTAAAGGAATGTCCCAAACAGCCCAGCACTTCATCACATGTCACAAGAGTGGAAAGAAGCACAAGCACATATTTCACTGATGATTCATCCATCAGAGATCCACCCCAAATGACTTAGAGTGCCTATTTCTACTTTCCTCCAATCTTCATTTCTCGTGAAGGCAAGAGATGCAGCTCAAAAGCTCCCACCTGTGAGAAAACTTTCCCATATGCCTACTGAACAAATTGCTTCCTCTTTTGGATTCCTATATGACCATATACTTCACTGACCACTCCAGCTCCTACTGTACATTGAAAAGACCTGTTTTGGTCTGTCTCCAGATGAGGCAGGTCTGTCTCACCAAACAGCTGTGGGAAGACACCAGGGCCTACCAGTGTCTGGAGTAGTTAGTGAATACCTGTGTGAGAAGAGGGTAAATAAGAAAAGAGAGAGGGAAGGAAGGTATAATGGAACAACAAGAGAATGCTGAAGTTTTCCACAAAGAACAAATTGCAAGATCGAAATTGTATTAGTATTCCAGGGCTGCCGCAAAAAAATGACCAAAAATTTGGTAGCCTAAAAACCAGAAATTCATTATCTCTCAAATCTAGAGGCCAGAAGTCTAAAATCAAGGTGATGGCAAGGTCATGCTCTCTCCAAAGGCTCTAGAGGAGAATCCTTCCTTGCCTCTTCCAGTTTCTGGTGGTTATTGGCATTCCCTGGCTTGCGGCCATATCACTGCAGTTTCTACTTTCATCTTCACATGGTCTTCTTCCCCATTTATGTCAAATCTCCTTCTCTTTTCTCTTACAGGGGCACCAGTCATTGGAGGTAGGGCTCACCCTAGATTCAGAATGATTCCATCTCAAGATCCTTAACTTAATTCACGTGTAAAGACTCTTTTCAAGTGAGGTCACATTCATAAGTACCAGGGGTTAGGATTTGCACATATCTTTGGGGGGGGGGACACAACTCAACCCACCACCACATAGAAATAAATTCCACATCTTCAACAGCCCCCACTCCTACTCTGACCCAGAAATTCCCAGACTGAGGCATTATATTCAAAGGCCTTCCCAATCTGTTTCCCTCCCAGCATCGTAGAAATAATGATGTTTCAACACCACCCTGGAGCAAGGATGCAACCTCTCACGGTCTGAGGCCCACTTAGAGAGAATCAGGATGCTCCAGACCTGCCCCATGGGGCTCATTATTTCGGCATTCCTGTGACCCATTTCTAGCAGCTGCAGTCCATCAACACTCCATAAACATGTAAGAGTCACAAAATGTGGGTTACTACTTCCAATCTCACAATACCTAAAGCTGGCAGAAGGCTCACAAGAAACGTTTCCCCCAGGGAGCCTTCTTCTTCTTTGGCATCCACCCCACCAGAATTTCTTGCCTTCCTGTTGTGGCCTATAAACTGGGGAGATGAGGCATGCCAGTCTCCTCCTTCAACTGTAAAATACCAGAAGGCATCAGGAGCCTCCCTCTTTTTCCCTGTGATCTTTCTCCTCCCAAATAACGTGTACCTTACCTCTGTGGTTATAATCCAGTTTCAAGTTTACACTCTATCTTCTTTCATTTTGTCAGCTGGGTTTCAAGTTATGTGCAGGGTATGCCCCAAACGACAAAGAGATCGGTATTATTTATTCTTTCACTCCTGTATACACATGGGGTAGGAGGTTTTCTACAGCAGGTATGTGAGTTTTTTGTGTGAGGTCTTGAGAAGAAGGTACAATTTTCCTCTATATGGAACAATTCTACCCAGCCCCAATATGGGATTCAGGAAAAAGCAGTTCCTAGATAGAATTCACTTCACATCTCTATTTTGTATTCTGATGGTGATTGGAGTGTAATCTGTCCTTCCTGAAACACCCTAATCAACTAACTTGGCCAAGTTCTTTCCTAAACAAATCCTGTGCAGCTTCCAGTTCTTTTTCTGCAAGAAATGCCAAATTAGCTGCTTTGTGGTTTTCTGGTAAGCCCTGAGACCTTTATTTCCTTATTAGGCACTCCCTAGCCTACAGGGAGCACTGCCTAGAATTTCTAAACTGTCTATTGTTGAAGTTCATTTCATTTCATTTCTGTGCCTGCTTCCGTTGGTGATCTTGAACATGGGCTGTATATCAAAATGTTACCAGAGGGGGAAAAATACATGAATAAGATGATTAGGATGGCAAAAGAATCCAATTCGTTTAAAATACCCACATTCTTTTCAGATTTAATCATTCATTCTTCTGTGAAAGGATGATAGTCAGTGTTGGCTGATCTTAAAGATAACCAGTTAAATTTTCTAGGAATATATTCTCAAGCATGCTGCAAAATATGTGTGGTTCAGCTTTCCATATTCAAATGGGAAGGTAATTTTTATAAAAGCAATTTTTGAAGAGGATATTCAAACTCTCATTTACAGAGCTGAGGATGTAATTTTGGTGGGCAAAGTCAGTGTGCCCTTGCTGGACTCACATCTCAGCGAGGACCCTGACAACCCTGGGAATTTGACAGGGCTCATTTTCAGCTTCAAAGACAGAAACCATTTAAATTCACAGCCTTTGTAGCAGTTGGATATAAGGAATTGTGGTGGTGCTGACATTTTGCCCCTTAATTCAGCTGTGAGTCAGAGCATAAACTATCACAGTGCCAAAATTTTTAAGGGATGATTTTCATATGTTGGCTGGATTAAGACAGGCCATATATATGCTTGTCCAATGCCCTGCAATTCCTCTGGGGTAACTATATAATTTATCATCCGAATAGGGACACTTCTAAGAGGAAGAGTGGGTATACTTGTAATAACTTTTAAGAATGGAAAAAATGGGAGGCCCTGGGTAGCTCATTCAGTTGTCTGCCTTCAGCTCAGGTCATGATTCCCAAGTCCTAGGGTTGAGCTCCTTATAGAGCTCCCTAATCAGCAGGGAGCCTGCTTCTCCCTCTCCCTGTGTCTCTCCCACTGCTGGTGTCCTCTCCTTCTGTCTCTTTCTCTCTCTCTTTCAAAAAAAAAAAAAAAAAAAAGAAAATTTTAAAAAATGGCATAAACCAGAACTATCCTATGCAAACTGGGAAATGTTATCAATCTCTACCTCATCTGCACCTCAACCTTGGACATTCCCCCCTCCCTCCTCACAGAGACCTTGTGGATAGCCATGGTTCTTGGGGTTGGAGGGGTTGTTGGTGGCAGCCATCTCTATAGCACCTCCCCTCAATCTCTAATTCAGAGCCTGCCATTGTCAATATATAGGGCCACTTGGAGATGGCTGAAGAATGGCTCCAGCAGGAATGTATGTGGCTCCCAAATGTATGTGGGAGACTTCTCCATCATCAGTCTCTTCCTCAGTTGCTAACACTTACTTCATTATATTCACCTCACTGCCAGCATCTCCTTCAACCCATTTATATCACAGAATCTAGAAGTACCCAAACTTCCACCATGCAAACGATGCTTAACAAGTCTTCTGGTTAAGCAACACTGGCCTTGATGACAGAAATAGATCTAGAATCATAGAGTTGGGAGAGCCCTGGAGAACAAGGCTGCTGGATCCATTGACCTTAAGGGAAATTGTTTCAGTTACATAAGAATACATTTTATTGTTAGAATCTGTCTAGAGATGGAGTTTCCAAAGTCTATTTTGACAAGTCTATTCTCATATCCGCACACAAGAGCAACCGGAAACTCCTCATGTATCAATAGCTCTGCAGTTTAGGATTTATTTCCTCTAGTCTGACAGTATGGAGTGCCCCCTGTAGGACAACACCTTCTCTGCTCTTTTCTTTCTAGGCTTTTAATCATCCTTCTTGTTCCAAGCAGTTTCACAATGATTTTGGTTACTCACACTATCCCAGAGATGGTTTAGAAGGAAGATTTTTCCTATCTGATATTTCTAGCCCCTAGAACTTGGACTTATAATAACAACATAATCATTCATGGGACACCCACATGCTATTCCACCTCACTTAGCCACAGACCCACTTCGCCATTTATTTTTAAATATGGATTTCAAATCTAGTAAGTTTGAAGCTATTATGTCCTTTTTTCCCACTTGGTCTTTGGCTTCTAACCCCTCCTCTGGTGCATCAAGGACATCTGTGTTCATTATTATGTGTGTCTACCTTAACTACACCGATTAAGAGGAAAACACTTACAGATGGGAAAAAAATTATAAAAACCTTGCCTTGGGAGGACACACAATGCCTTGCACTTACTAAGTTACTCAATATACTTGCTGAACTTAATTAACTCAAGCCCATAATGTCCTTTTCAAAAATATTTGGACATGTTTATAACCAGTGAATAATCTTCTGTCACCCTGAAAGAAAGTTGGGGATATTTTGTCATCAGGAAGGTTTTGCTTATGGGTCACTCTTATGAGATATGCTGGACAGAGTTCTTGGCTGGGGGCCCTCGTGGACCTGAATTACATCCTGATGGTGTCCAGTTCTGGGACCTTAAAAAAATCAATTCACCTCTCTGGGCATGGTGTCCTCATTCATAAAACATAGAGCGCAAGCTAGAATCATACTCTCATCTTCCAGATTGCAAATGCCATGATTTTATTCTTCTATTTAGATTAATAATGCATTTCCTTAAATTCTTTCTTAAAAAATTGTTCATAGAAAACATTTAAGGAGCTCTCAGTGGGTTGAGCCTCTGCCTTTGGCTCAGGTCATGATCTCAGGGTTCCTGGGATCGAGCCCCTCATCAGGCTCTCTGCTCAGTGAAGATCCTGCCCCCCCCTTTCTGCCTGCTTGTGATCTCTCTCTGTCAAATAAATAAATACAATCTTTAAAAAAAAAGAAAACATTTAGGACATATAAAAAATTACAAACAACATAACAACTATTTAGTATCCACCACTATTTAACACATCTTAAAATTGTGCTGTATTTCCTCAAACTTTTCTCTTTGAGGAGGAGAAAGAAAGAAAACAAGACAAATGCATTTGAAGGCTGTTTGAAGACTTCCCTGACCCCTTTCCACTCCATTTCCCAAAAGCTTAACACCATCCTAGGACTAGTGTGCTAGTCTTTTTGTCTGCATCTTTGTTTTTATACTTTCATAATATATGCAGGTATTCATAAACTATAATTAGTATGTTTTATGTGTTTTTCAATTCTCTATGAATGATGTCTTAGCTTATATTCTTAAATCTCTCTTTTTTCTGACCTTAACTTCTGACGGGTTTAGGATCTACACTATCACTAAATCACCCTGGTAAATTTTTGTTGAGAGTTTACCTCACACATCATATCCCTCATCTTATTAGTTATTCTCGTTTCTCTTGGGAGTTCATTTTGATTTATACTCAACTTCGTTTAACTGTTTGCTCTTTCTTGCATGATCTGAAAGTGTACATTCTTGAAATGGGAAGGAAAAATCTCATACAAAACTCCAAAACTAAATTATTAAATGAGAGTGACAATTATAGAAAATTACTAAAGAATCCTTAAAAACCTCTAGTGTACTTGTCCTATGGAGAAACAATTTCTACACAGTATGGAATAAAGAACAATAGTTCCATTTCATTTATAAACCTTGTCCTTTGGGAAGCTCACAGAAGGGCTTGCTAAACCTTGGATGGACTGGCAAATTTCTCATACTTATTCATCAACATTGTCTCTCCCACAAGGCAAGCACCAGGGAAACCTCTGTCTTGCAGAATGTTGTAGAAAATACCAGCATGTAATAAAATTTCTGTGATAAAAGTGATGGCAGTCACTCCTCTGGATCTGAGTCACTGAGGGAGAAGGACTGAGACAAATCAAGACAAACATTAACCTTTATTTGTTCTAGAATCACATATCCTATAATTATCAGACTAAAAGAAAATTAGTGTCAGTGTTATTAAATCGCCTTCAGCTAAAAATGGGTGAGGGTGATAATGACCACTTACTTACTTTAGAGCATCTCACATTAATATCAGAGTACAAAGCAATATTACAACATCCAGTGGAAAATGCAACTTTCTTCATTTGATAAACATTGCTGCTGTGGTGTGCTGAGGGTCCAAGTTGCTGGATAAAATTATGTAAGTCAAGGAACGGTCAAGCTAGGATTTGAACTCTGATGGAGAGACTAATATTAACATTCAAAAAAGATCTTGCTGTTAGGCAATAAAAAACATTTCTAAAGCAAATGAACTATCATGCATCTGAAATAATTAACAAATTAATTCCCTATCTGGGGAACATCTTCCAAATTGGTAGCTATCCACCTGGGAAAATGGCCCTTTTCTAAGGTCCTAAGAGACTACACACATATGAGAAAACTCAGATTAGTACCCAACAGAGTGTGTCAGACTGAAGGATCTAGTTGTGATGTTAAACCATGTGCCATCCTGCATCTGAGACTCCAAAATCAAAATTCAAAAAGAAAGCCCTTTGAACACCTTTCTAGCTTACTAAGAGGATATAACAAAATGCCCAGGGAAATCAAAGATGATGAAGGTATTTCTTAAGCATGAAAAGGACAATATTTACACACAAGGCACCATTACTGATCCCCAGAAAATAACAAAGAAATCTAGCATCTAATGCATAGTATATTTCCCTCCGACTTTCCCAAGTTCTCATCATTCATGACTACACAGAACAAGCATCATACAGCTATTCTTGACTGTTGGAAAAAATATCTCTTAAGGTACTTAAATACTATATCAATTTAATCTTTTTCTACCATTACCCTAGTAATAGCTAACATTTAGTAATTCCTCCATGAAAGGCACTGTGCTAAGCACTTCACATGCATTTTCCCCTATCATCTTCATAATAACATGCATAAAGTGGTATTTGGGTAGTGGATAAGTAACTCAATGAAAACCAATCTAAGAAAAAAGCGTATATTCTGGAAATCAGTATGGAGGTTCCCAAAAAGTTGAAAATAGGATGAAGGGATGGGGTAATTGGGTGATGGACACTGGGGAAGGTATGTGTTGTAATGAACACTGGGTATTATATAAAACTGATGAATCACAGACCTGTACTCCTGAAACAAATAATACATTATATGTTAATTAACTGAATTTAAATAAAAAAGAAAAAAGAATTTTTTTAAGTTAAAAATAGAGCTAACTTATGAACCAGCAATTGCACTACCAAGTATTTACCCCATAAATACAAATGCAGTGATCTGAAGGGGCACCTGCACCCCAATGTTTATAGCAACAACATCCACAATAGCCAAACTATGGAAAAAGACAAGATGTCCGTTGACAGATGAACGATAAGGAAGACATGTGTGCGCGGGTGCGCACAATGGAATACTATTTGGCCATCAAAAAAGAAACCATTTGCAATGATGTGGATGGAACTAGAGGATATTATGCTAAGCAAAATAAGTCAATTAGAGAAAGACAATTATATGATCTCACTCATATGTGGAATTTAAGAAACAAGACAGAGAACCACAGGGGAAAAGCGGAAAAAAATAAAACAAGATGAAATCAGAGATGGAGGTAAACAATAAGAGACTCTTTTTTTTTTTTAAAGATTTTATTTATTATCAGATAGAGATCACAAGTAGGCAGAGAGGCAGATGGCGGGGGGTAGGGGGAAGCAGGCTCCCTGCTGAGCAGAGAGCCTGATTCGGGGCTTGATCCCAGGACCCTGGGATCATGACCTGAGCTGAAGGCAGAGGCTTTAACCCACTGACCCACCCAGGCGCCCTAAGAGATTCTTAATCATAGGAAACAAACTGAGGGTTGCTGGAGGGGAAGGGGTAGAGAGATGGGGTAACTGGGTGATGGACATTAAGGAGGGCATGTGATGTAATGAGCACTGGGTTTTATGAATGACTGATGAATCACTGAACTCTACCTCTGAAAATAACAATATACTATATGTTAATTAATTGAATTTAAATAAATTTTTTAAAAAAGAAAAAAGTGTATAAAGCAAAAAGACCACATATAAAAGTACAAGCCTGGCTTTAGGTATAACTTAATGCCAGGCTCAGTGGCAAGGCCCATTCTCCTCTGGCAGAATTCCCAAGCTGCTCTTTGCCTGGATTAGCTTCATTCTCTATGTGGCCTGTGTCTCATAATTTCAGGATGGCCAATGGCTCCAAACCTCACTTCCTCTCAAATCAGGTCTAGTGAAGAAAGTGTCTACTTCTATTCCAGCACTCTCAGCAAAAGTTTCTGGCTCTGAATAGCTCACAAGATGATATCCACACCAATCACTGAGGCCAGGAAAAGCAGAATGCCTTTTCTTAGGCCAGGTCCCATAATGTATTGCTGAATAGTAAGATGAAGTCCCACCAAGCACCTGGGCTGATAGCAGGGAAAGGGATAGTTCCTAGAGGAAGAAGGGTAAGTGGATGTTGGAAAAACACCTGATACAAAATTTATAACATAGGACAGAAAGGCTGAAAATATTCTGGGTAGGTAGAATAGTATGGTGTAACAGTGCGGAGGTAAACAAACATGTTTTCTATACAAGGAAACAAAATTCATTCCATCAGCAGAATTCAGTGATTGAGCAGTGGAAGACACCATTAAATAGGCCAGATACAGCTAAAGCATGGAAGGCCTTCAGTTAGACTTGGATGCTTAGACTAGATTCAGTAGGCAATAAAGTCATTGTATGACCTTGGAGAACTAAGATGAAAAATAACTAAGAGGAAATGCGTTTTCTGGTATACCAGAAATTTGGATGTGAAGATATGATTCAGAGACACCTGGGTATTAACTCTGCTTTCATTAATGCCTAGTCCCTGGTGTTGCAGCTTTTTTGATGCTGAGTTTGGCTTAAGAACAAAGAGCAATCTTAATGCTTAAGAACCTAAGCATGTTTATACACATTCCCTTAATTGGAAACACATAGACTCTTAGTGTAAATTTTCCTGGAATATTGATATAATCCTTGAGACTAAATGGGTGAGGTCTTAGCAAGAATTGTGCTTTCATGATCTAGAAAGAAGTAGACAATATTTTTGGCAACTCCAGAGCCTCACTGAGGATTTCAGGGGCCAAGAGAAACTACACCAAGATATGTTCCACATGTTCCTCCTCTGCATGGCCTCACTGATTGCAGTAAGACTGTATTTCTTTGGGTATTTAAGAGAGGAACTTAATAGAACTTTACACTTGAGAGTAGTGCAGGAGGTCCGTGGTAGGAGACATACCTATCTACCTGATAGAGTGTTTTTCCACCCACCCATACCCCAACAG
>RCUC01136874.1:0-26470 GCA_003697995.1 Taxidea taxus jeffersonii
TTGCTTCCTCCTTAGCTCCTCCTGCCTGTCAGCCTGGCCAGGGCCATTAGGTGCCTGGCAGGCAGCCTGGAAGAGGTGACCTTTGGCGAGGTCCACAGAGGAGTGGACAACCAAGTTTGTTTCTGTGGTTGGAAACAACACAACAAAACAACACAGGACAACCCCTCATTAATTAATTACTTTAGCTAGAACTGCTAAGAGCAAGAGATTGTCTCCTGAATGTGGCAGGGGCTGACAGCTTCCCCTCGATGATTTCATTCAGTGGTGATGGTTTTGTCAATACGACATGCTGCCGGGAACCACACACAGTGTCTTATTCTGTCTGAGAACATTTTTGTGTTTTTTCCGTCTGAGCTGCACAGTCTCCGGCTGGGAGTGACAGAAGCCAGCCTGTAACTTCGCTGACCTACTTCCCGGCTGGCTCTCCAGCCAGCAGCCCACGCATCATCCATTTTAACCAGCTTTTCAAGGTCACGACTTTTCAATGCAGAGGCTGGCTTTTTGCTTGACACAAAGCCAGGTACCATCAATTGTCCTGTTTAGGAAATTTTCAGTGTTCCCTTTCTTTAGCTGAGTAAAAAGTATGGGTTGGGCTCCTGTTTAGGACAGATAACAAATGCAGTTGCTTTGAGCCTAAATTGGCCACTTGGTCTATACCTCAGGTGCTTAAAAAGCAGGTTTTCCACTATTATGGAGCACCTGGGCCGGACCAAAAACAAACAGTGAAGGATTTAGGTTGTCCCGGTAGACGGTCATACTCCTCTTTTTTTGTTGCTGTGATGCAGACAAATGTATGCTCCACGTAAACACAATGTCTTATTTTTCACTCCTATGAAAGGACCATATGAAACCAGCTCTTCACAGATAAAAAGCAACTGCTTTGTGTATCTATTACTGTACCTTTCATCTCCCAAGGCTTTGTGAGAAACTTCCAGCTGGAGCTACATTCTTTTCTGGTTTGATAAAGATAAATTGTATTCAATGAGAGAAAAAGGAAAACATTTTCTTGATTATTCTCTAAATAAAAAGTCAGGGGAAATGGGATTTTCTTTCCCCAGTACTCAAAGTGGTTAGTTTCCCTTCAAAGTGACCCCAAATTTTCTGTGCTGCTCAGCATTCTAAAACTGTTTGATCTTAAGAAGCTTGTTATCTATTGGGTCCTGGGAGCTCATTAGAGAATAAAGAGGGCACATAGCTTTCTCTGCTAATATCTGTTAATCATCAACAGCTAGCTTTAGGCAATATGGTACAGTATTACAGCATAGGCTCTGGAGTTGAAATCTTGGCTTTTCCTCTTGCTGATTGTGTCGATTTTGGTAAGTTAAGTTGACTGTGTCTCAGGTCTCTCATTTTGGGCATTAGAGATAATAATAGTACTGGCATAGAATGTTGCCAGACGTAGATGAAATAGACATGGAAGGTGTTTAAAATCGAGCTTGCCACATAGTTAGCTCTTAATGAATGTTAACAATTATTGGCTACCATGGGAAGGCTGGAAAGGCAGAAAGAGACCGAATTGTCTTTATGTGTGTGTGTGAGCGCCTGCGTGTGTGTGTGCATGTGCATGTCTAAATGTGGAATTGAGCTGCCCGGGGAAGGAAGCCTGCAGAGAAACAGAGCAAAGGAAGGGGGTGTGTGGCAGGTTTTCTTAAAAGTTCTAAGTGCGATCCAAGAATTTTCAGGCCTTATTCTCTTTCTCTGTTGGCTTTCAACACAAGCAAGAAGGCAAGAGGAGATCAGTTGCCTCTGGAGTTGCTGTCCCTACGTGGGCAGTGCCATCTAGAGCTCTGAGCTAAGGGTTGTGCTTCTATACTTGGGATTTGCAATGTCCTGAGGCCAGTTGGAAGGGGGTGTGGTGAGACTGACTCCAAATATTTGGTATCTGCATTGACCTTTTGTTCTCCAAGAGGTCCTTTTTCACCATGCCTGGAACTAGTCACAGTCAAGCGAGCTGCTTGAATGGACTAAGCAGGCTCCAGGTGCCCGTGGTCTCATGGTTTTGGGGTTCAGGATATTTTGACCTTACCATCTTACATTGTGAACAAAAGAATTTTAACAGGATTATACCAGTATCATTTGCTTTTTTGTTGAACATACATTTTTCTCAAGCAATACCATTAATTTAATTTGGTCTCTTTCATGGTCTTCTAGCTCACACAGTAAGTACTTTGTGATATTTTTCTTCTTTTAATGAAATGATTTTCATTAGGATCAGATTTAAAAAGAGACAAAGAAAAGAGGACAAGGAAAAAAAGATTAGGAAAAGGAGAGTGAGTGAAAGGCAGAGAGAGAGGAAGCAGAGAAACAGAGAGGAATATATACAGGAACACATATATACAAGGACAGAAAAATATAAAATACAGACAGAGAAATTGGGGGATTTGCAGAGGCAGTCACACAAAGAGAGAGGGAGACAGAGAAACACAGAAAGAGAGAGACACCAAAACAGATGAAGACAGAGAGCAAATGTAGAGAAGATGTCCAGATATGCACACATAAACACACACACACTCACAGAAGAGAATGAGAGAAAAGACACCCTCTTCACCCACCGTGACCAAAGAGACTCTAGCTGTTCTGCTGTACTGGTTGCCAAATTTTGGATACAGCAGGACTGAAATGCAGTTTGGGTTAAACAATGGGGTTGAACTATTTTCATGATCAAAATGACAGAATCAAGATCAGGTATATAATGTTTTTCATGGTTCTTAATAAACAGAAGTTATGGATTTCAAAAGACTCTTTAAATTTTTTTTTTTTAAGCTCAGGTACTTGCAGAAGAATCCCCTTTCTTTGTTGTAGGACCACTTTTGTGTGACCTCATAGATATTTTTCCTTGCTGGGGTGGGAGCATCCTGGCTTCAGAATCTCCTCATTCATTGACACACCCCCAGTTCCTTCTATTTTGCTCTTGAGATTCATGGTGGGCAGATGAGATGTAGCTGTTGTTCCCTTCTGTCTAGGAAACTGGCCAACCACGAAAGGACTGGAGGCCTGGGTGGTGGAATTTGGTAGAACAGACCAAAATAAAATGTTGGTGTCTGGGGGGAGGGACAAAATACTGTGAGACTCATACCAAACACTGTTTTATGTGGCTGTTTCAAGATCTCAAAATCCTTATGGTTTTTTAAATCCCAAGGAAATGGGCTCAAAGACACAGAGAATGTAAACTAGATCTTTGAAATTCCCTTTGGTTAGTCTCTAGAAACTTATTTCTGCAGAAGTGCCTTCTGATTGACAAAAGCTCACTTTTATATTCACAATCTCACCCTGTCAAGGTCTAGTCTAAAATCACCCTCAGAGAATATTGCAGTAACTTCTAAAAAGCCCAAAGCCTCTTGATTTATGCATCTAATTTATTGTTTTTCTCTGTCAGAGCTTTCCTTTGTACATAACCAAATCCTGATTATGAGTGCCTATCACACACGGCTAAGCCATGATGTTGGAAGGTAGTGTTTGAATTTAGAGCTTGAAGTTCTTCGTTTACTATCAAGTCCCTTGTCCTTTGGAAATTTATATAAAATCCGCCCCCCCCCAACCTCCTACTTTCTGCTCCCTTTGGAAGCAGTTAATTAATTTCATGTCTCAAAGATGCTTTGTTTCCTTAAGTAGTTCAGTCTGGCTCATCTTCCACTGGGTATCACTTTTCGCCAGCACTTGACACAAACTCATTTGAAAATAGCTCATTGTGGGCCAGTTGTCTGGGTTTGATGGGACAATTGCTTATGAGGTCAAGGTCTTTATGCATCACTTAGTCATTCAACAAGTGTTCATGAATCCTCAATGGGGGCCATGCACTGAAAATTTAAAGGACTTATCTTTGTGAATCCTGGCCCTCACCCCATACAAGCCCCAGTGACTGAGCTGGTTGGGTCCTCATATGCACTCTGGGGGATTTCATACTGAAAGTAGAAAACACAGGAGCTTATGAACAAGACCAAGACAGCACCTTTGACAGGGACGTGAGAGAGCAGAAAAGTACATGCATCTGTCAAGCCGACAGGGCTATAAATGAGAGATAGAACCAAGAACCAGTAACCAGACAAACAGCAGATTAGAAAGGGATTCGGGTGAGTAGGTTATAGGATGACCGCCATGAGCTCTGTTGGGGTGTTGACAGCTCAGATTTATGGTCCTGAAGGTGTATAGCATGTGGGTGTTTCTGGCTGGATTAAAGGTACAGGATCTGGGTGGAATCTGTCCCCCATCCACCATCCCTCAGGCCTTCCATGCAATATGGGCTGGAACAGGTCAGCCCTCATTTCATTCAGTGAAAGAACGCAGGGATACTCTGGGATATTCACACTACAGGCCTGATTACTTTGGTTTCTCTTCTGGATCATCTCCTTTGCATGGTTGTAGGTATTGGGGCTGGAAAAGGTGTCTGTGATAAGCTGGTATTTCTTTAATTACCATCTCTGGCTTCTTGGCTTGGGCTGGAGGCCAGGGAGGGGAGGTGTAGGGGGAAAGCACAGGTGCAGGCAGGTTGGGAGGGCAGGGAGTGGTGGTAGATAAGGTGAATGTGCACAGATGGCATAGCTTGTGGCAAAAGTCAACATGGTTATTTGCATGACTTAATGGTGAGTCTAGGAAGTGCCTGTGAGTTTTAGGGAGGGGCAGATGGTACAGACTGAGATGTAGAGAATGAGTGGACTGATGGAAGCAGAAGAGGTCCAGGGCAGGAGAAATTTATCATTTTGGTGAGTGCACCTACATTATCAGAATTACACTGGGCCTTCGGAAGGTAGCAGCTCCATTATAAAATCTAAAATTATAATTTTTCAAGTCATGTTCAGGACCGAGAGTGAGGGGGCTTATCTGTAGGGGGTGTTATATTAGGGAAAATTGCACTGAACTCAACATTGTGCCTGGGCCTCAGGGAGCTGTCTGCTTTTGCTCACTGCATGACCATCTCCCCCCAGCCCCCACCCCCCCCAACTACTTGTAAGCCCTGTTATATTAGCCTTCCTCTATGGCACATGGGGCCAGATGTTTGGGTAGAGCTGGATCTGTTGGGAGAAGATACCCACCTACACTCAGTTTAGTAGGGGATGTCCAGAATGTCTCAAGCCATGACAGATGTGTTTGAGAATAGGCAACCTCTGTCTTTCACCCTATATTACCTTAATTGATTTTTACCTGTGGCTGGATGGAGGCACCATTTTCTGGGCAGAGAAGTCTGTGGAGCAGGAGGTTTGGTGGTTGCCCTGTAGGATGGGAAATTTGCTTAGCAGTTTGAATGTAAAGCATTAAAATTTATTTCATCTCATTCGAAGGTCCAGATGTAAGAAAGTTGACATTCTGACATAGACCTACACTGGGCACAGATGCTATGGCTATAGATGACAGATATGGGATGAGAGCCTTTACAAATAGAACGTGGCAGAAATGACAGTGCTGGACCTAAGCTTTAAAAAGGCAAAGTAAAAAAAAAAAAAGGCAAAGTAGTTACCCTCTTTGTACTTTGAGGAGTCCTGGGTTGCTATGTAAGGAGGAGAGGAGGGGCAAAGAAGCTAGGACTTGGATCTTTGCATGGTCCAGCTGAGTCAGCTCTCTGGTAAATGCTGCCAGTGTGCCAGACAACTGGTTGAACCATCTGGAATGTTCCAGCCCAGTTAATACCCCTGATATCTGCAGATGTAACCAACATCACATGGAGCAGAAGAACCATCCATCTGAGCCCAATCAATGCACAGAATCATGAGAGATAGTAAAATAATTATTGTTTTAAGCCACGAAGAATTGTGCTGGTATGTTGTGCAGCCACAGGGAACCAAAATGAGAGGCATATACTTTATAATTCTATTTATTACCAAAGCTGGCAGATTATGACTCACAGACCAAATCTGACCCTACCACCTTCCTTTCTTTTTTAACCATTTTCTCTTCACCCCCCCATATTTCACCTCTTATAATCACTCTGTTTCTTGTATCTATGAGATTTTTTTGGATACCACATATAAGAGAGATTATATAATATTTGTCTTTCTCTGTCTGATTTATTTCACATAGCACAGTGCCCTTGACCTATCCATGTTGTCACAAATGGCAAGATTTCACTCTTTTTCCATGTCTTTTTGTATGATACATATATTTCTTTATCCATTGATTAAGTTGTTACCCTATCTTTGCAATTGTAAATAATGCTGCAGTGAACATGGGGTGCAGCTATCTTTTCACATTTGTGTTTTCATTTTCTTTGGAAAAATACTCAGAAATGGAATTGTTAGATCATAGGATAGATCCATTTTTAATTTTTGGGAGAAACTCCATACTATTTTCCACAGTGGCTGCTCCAGTTTTCATGCCTACCGATATTCCCTTTTTTCCACATTCTTGCCAACCCTTGTTATTTCTTGTCTTTTTGATAATAGCCACTCTAATAGGTGTGAGGTGAGATATGTCATTGTAGCTTGATTTGCATTTCTTTGATGATGAATGCTGTTGAGCATCTTTTCATGTATCTGTTGGCCATCCATACGTCTTCTTTGGAAAAATTCAGATCCTCTGCCCATTTTTTGAAAGATTTTATTTATTTATTAGAGAGAGAGAGAGATCACAAGTAGGCAGAGAGGCAGGCAGAGAGGGGGGGGGGAGGCAGGCTCCCCACTGAGCAGAGAGCCTGATGCGGGGCTCGATCCCAGGACCATGAGATCATGACCTGAGCCAAAGGCAGAGGCCTAACCCACTGAGCCACCCAGGCACGCCCTCTGCCCATTTTTTAATCAGATTGTTTTTTAGCTTTTGAGTCTTATGAGTTCTTTGTGTATTTTCAATATTAGTCCTTGTAAGATACATGATTTGTAATTATTTTTTCTCATTTGGTAGATTCCTTTTTCATTTTGTTGATGATTTCTGTTGCCATGCAGAAGCTCTGTAGTTGGTGTAGCCCCACTTGTTTATTTTTGCTTTTGTTGCTTTTGGTTTCTGGTATCAGATTTAAAATATCATTGCCAAGGTCCATGTCAAGAAGCATGCCCCTTATGCTTTCTTCTAGGAGCTTTATGGTTTCTGTCTTTTGTTTAAGTCTTTAATCTATTTTGAGTTAATTTTTGTGTATGTTGTAAGATGGTGGTCCAACTTCATTCTTTTGCATGTGGCTGTCCAATTTCCCCAACACCAATTATTGAAGAGTTTCCCCTTTCCTCATTGTATATTTGTGGTTCCTTTGTCAAAAATTAATTGACCATGTAAGTGTGGGTTTATTTCTGGGCCCTCTGTTACGTCCCATTGATCTATGTGTCTGTTTTTAAGCCAGTACCATACTGTTTTAATTTTTTAAAACTATGGCTTTGAAATGTAGTTTGAAATTAGGGATTGTGGTACTTCCCTATTTTAAAAATGTGAAGCTTGGTTCTTTCTCAAGATTGCTTTGGCTATTTGAGGTCCTTTGTGCTTCCTTACAAATTTTAGGATTATTTGTTCTATTTCTATGAGAAATGCCATTAGAATTTTGATAAGGATTGCATTGAATCTGCAGAGTGCTTTGCGTAGTATGGACATTTTAACAATACCTGTTCTTCCAATTCATGAGCACAGGATATCTTTTCATTTATTTGTGCCTTTTTAATTTCTTCAATGTCTTGTAGTTTTCAGTATACAGATCTTTCACTTCCTTGGTTGAACTTATTCTAAGAACTGTCTTCCTCTTTATGCAATTGTAAATGGGATTATTTTCTAAATTTCTCTTTCTGATAGTTTATTATTCATGTAAAGATATGCCACAGATTTTTTTCTTATGATTCTTGGGGGACTGCTTTATTTATTTCTTTAATTTTGTCTTATAATGATGTAAACTATTTACATGGTTCCAAGATTAAATCTATAAAACAAGTGATAGTCAAAAGAGTCCAGTTTCCATTGTTGTCCTTTACCCAATTCTCTTTCCTCCTCTACAGGCAATCACTTTTTTTTTCCTAACAGATTTTTGTATATTGACTGGCATCTTTACTGAATTTCTTCATTGGTTTTAACAGTTTTCTGAGGGAGTCTTTAAGGTTTTCTATTTATAATATCATGTCATCTGCAAAGAGTAACATTTTAATTTATTTGCGAGTACGTTTTTATTGGAACATAGCTGTGTCCATTTGTTTAAGTATTGCTGATGGTTGTTTTTACACTACACTACTAGACTGTGTAGTTGCAACAGAGACCAGATAGCCTGCAATTCAAAAATGTTTACTCTGAGATCCATGGTGGACAATGTTTAGTTTGCTTAAATCTGGTCTATTATACTAACCTACAAAAAGGTGAAAGATAAGCAGACTCATCTCCTTTAAAACAGTATGTAGAACCTAGTGTGCAGAAGTCAGTGGTATATGGGAAATGGCTTGTCTCCATATGAAAATGGTTTTTTTTTTTTAAAGATCTTATTTATTTATTTGACAGAGAGATCACAAGTAGACAGAGAGGCAGGCAGAGAGAGAGGAGGAAGCAGGCTCCCTGCTAAGCAGAGAGCCCGATGCGGGGCTTGATCCCAGAACCCTGGGACCATGACCTGAGCCGAAGGCAGAGGCTTTAACCCACTGAGCCACCCAGGTGCCCCTGAAAATGGTTTTTAACATTCCCTGAGCTGTAATAGTGGGGTGCTTTCTCGACAATGTCTTCCTAATATTGCAGAGTGCAGTAGAGTAAGTCTGTGTCAGGCTATGTTACTTTTTAGTAAAAAGTCACTCTCCTTTTCTCACCTCTGCAGGAGGAGGACATGTCCCTACTCCCTATGATGTCCTTGGTTGTGAAGTTTGCTTTGGTCAGTAGAAGATGAATTGATGTGACATGGTCAGAGGTTTTAAATGCACTTGTATGCTTTGGCTCAAGTTCTTGAGTCTGTGCTGTCTGCCATGAGAAAAACGTGCTTTAGGTTGCTAGAGCTGATTTTGCCTGGGTCTCAGAATGAGGGACACATAGAGCAGAACTACACCTGACCTTCAGTCTTGATGGTAAACTGGACCAGATCCAGCTGAGCCCAAGAGAGCACAGCAAACATCGCAGACCCATGAAAAGTAAACACTTATTTTGTTCTTTCTTCTTTTACTCTGTGACCTACAATAGCAGCCCTGCTGTTGTCAGTTGCCAAAATTTTTTGAGTTGCTTGTTACATAGCATCTTTGCAGCTATGACTAATACAGAATCCAAGAAGGACAGAAAGGAAGGGCATTGTCTTTACCTTGAGGTGCTAGTAGTGAGACAGCACCTTTGTGAAAATTAGCGAAAGGTAGCTTTCTGTCAAGGCATTTTATTTTCTACCTATCAGAAAATTGCCATATAAAATGATTATGCTATAATAAGACTACTTGATTGCTGACATCAGTCATTGTCATACCAGATAAATGAAATATGGTTTCCACGATGTGGTCACCCAATCAGATGGGTCTTCTGTGGGCAACGTACAGCACACACAACCCAAATGATCATTCTAGACTGCAAGAGAACTCAGTGAATTGGGTCCTCCTGAATTAACCCTTGTGGTGTTAGAGACAGATAGAAGGATGGTTATCATTCAAGACATTAGCTTGCTGCATAATAGTATTTCTCAATGACTGAAGTTTTAACTTATTTTGCATTTGCTTTTGCAACCCTTCATGGGTAAATTCTAATCTCCCTCCTTGCAGATGGTTACAAAGGTGGACCAGGGCAAAGTGGTGTACTCAGGAAGGAAGGAAAGCCCATGAAAAATGTTAAAATTTTACTGTGATTGCACAGGCCAGTCCTTCCACCTGGGCAATGCAAGAGGGTAGGTCCTGTAGCCTTGCCACCAGTCAGGACAGGCTATGGTGCAATTCATGCTTGGTTTATGCAACGGAGATCCCCGTGGGATGAGGCAGAGCGAGGTTAGAATTTTCCATTCCCATCCTGCTATCTCACCCCTTACAGGTTCTTGTGAGCGCTTCTGTCACAAACCAGTTTTACAAGAGTCACCATCACAGGCTGTGCTTTCAGTCCTTTGTCCTCTTTCTCTCCTTTATTCCCCTTGAGGGCCAGGAGGGACAGGTTGACCCGGGTTTATTGGTGAGTCAGGACTGAATGGGGTGTGATTGGATTTGCTTTACCGAGTGATTTATCTAAATTAGTTCAGGCTAAGGTGTGTAACTTTCCCAACTGCTTCTGTTACCTGACTTAAATCTGTGCATCCCGAAGCCCCGGAGGCACCCTGTCAATGGCGATGGAAAAAAAATAGAGGTTGTATGGTTAAAAAAAAAGACGTGCTTCGAATTCTGGTCCCTCAATTTATTAGTGACCCTAGTTTCAGTTTTCTCATTTAAAGGATGGTGAAACTAATTCCTGCTGCAAAGGGTGGGTACGAAGGTTAGGGGTGATAATGGGTGAGAATCAGCTAGAAAGTGCGCTGCGTGGTTGGCATTTGCTGTTGGTATTTTCCTCATGATTTCTAGGCCAAAAGAAAGAAACACAAAGTAAAAAATATGTCTCTTTGGTGTCTTCTCATCTGTCTCCTGTTCACCTGTTCTCCCTCTCTCCTTCCTTTCCTACGCAAAGTCGTCGAAGCAAGCTCATGATTGTGGCATGGGTGCTCCTGTCTGTATCTCTTACTAGATGATAAACTCCCTGAAGCCAAAGGCCTGTGAATCTTAATCACACTGTATGATGCACAGGGCCCAGCCAGCACCGAGCATCTTCCATAAGCAAGCAGTGATGCTCACAGAAGTCATCGCAAGGCTTAAGTCGTTCACCTCTGTTCCTCTCATCACTTAGGCATCTTATCATCTCACATCATCATGGGAAGAGGGGTGAGTACAGTATGATATTTTGAGAGAGAGAAAGACCACTGCACATAACTCTTATTACAGTGTGTTATTATAATTATTCTATTGTATTATTAGCTAGTGTTGTTAATCTCTTACTGTGCCTAATTTGTAAATCAAACTTTAGCATAGGGAGGTGGGTATAGGCAATAACACAGGATATACAGGGTTTGATACTATCTGTAGTTTTGGGCATCTGCTGGGCTCTTGGATGGAATGTGTCCCCTCCATACCATGCTTTGTCAAGGAGGATTATCTGCCTCTGGACCTAAGTGGGGGGACTATACTGTAATATTGGGACACATAGGTCCTGCCACAAGTTAGGACAGGCTATGGTACAGTTTATGCTGGATTTATGCTCCAGAGCTCCCTAAGGGACTAGGTGGAGTGAGGTTAGACTATTCCATTCCCTTCCTGCTACTCCTTGCAGGTTCTTGTGAGCACTTCTATAAAAAACCAGTTTTACAAGATTCTCCATCACAAGTTCTGCTTCTGGGGAACCCAACCTAAGATATAATAAGATTTCAGCTCAGGAATGTGGAAAAGGTATTCCCTTGAAATGAAACCAAAATAAAAAATATAAGCAAATAATTGAAGAAGAGTGGAAATTAGTGAAAAAGGGGAAAAACTGAGTTTGATAAATTGAACCAAGGACTTGAAATTTTGAGGATTTCTGCAATAGACCTCTTAACTGATCTAGACTTTTCCAACCCACTGGATCAATCACAGCTCTCTCCATTATTTTTATTTGTTTGTTTGTTTGTTTATAATATTTTATTTATTTATTTGTCAGAGAGAGAGAGAGCAAAAGAGGGAACACAAGCAGGGAGAATAGCAGGCAGAGGCAGAAGCATGCTCCCTGTTGAGTAGGGAGCCTGAAGCAGGGAGCCTGATGTGGGACTCGATCCCAGGACACTGGGATAGTGACCTGAGCTGAAGGCAGATGCTTAACCCACTGAGCCACCCAGGCATCCCTCTCCATTAGTTTAAAAAGTCATTGTGATCTATATGAAAAATGAATAATTCGGAACTCCAAATAGTTGATATATGCTCAAAAAAGGGCCTTGTCCCCACACCAGAAGTTGTAAAGGTATTCCTCTGTGTGTGTGTGTGTACTGTTAGAATAAAATTTAAAAAATAACATTGTGCAGTAAATGAAAGTCTAACTATACAGTATGAAAATGCTTTATCTGGTCATTCAGTGAATATTTATTTTTGTTCACCGTGTCTGAATTTTATGGCTGTAAGAATAATGACGTTGTCGAAGATTTGACTTGGAAAGCAAATGCTTCCTAGCCCTCCTCTTCAAGCTTCTGGGTCAGTGAAGGCCAGCCTGGAAAAAGGTTAAATGAAGTATAAAGGGCATGCCAGTGCTGCTTTGAGACTGCACCTAAGCTCTAGAAAGTTGCTGTTTTAAAATCTGGTGTTACTTGAAACTAACTTATCTTATTGATTGAATTTCTAAGCAGTAAATGTTATGTAAATTTGAATTTACAAGATGCAGTATTAACAATATTATGTTTGTGTCTGTTTTGTATGTATGCTGGGGGTCCTGGGAAGATTTAGTTTAAGGGAATAGCACAGCTGCTGAGACATCTACTCTGGAGAAGAGGTCAGCACAGTTTTTCTGCAAAGGGCCAGATATTAAATATTTTTGGTTTTGTAGGCTGTGTGGTCTCTGTTGGAATTACTCAACTAGGCTGTTGGAACATAAAAGCAGCCACAAAAATATGTAAAGGATCAGGGATGGCTATGTTCCAATAAAGCTTTATTTATAAAAGCAGGCAGTGGACAGGGTTTGGCTCCTGGGCTGTAGGTTGCCAAACCCTGGTCTGGAGAGAGGATGGGCATAGACCTGATGGGTGGATCACTTAATCTCTCTCATGTTCAGTGTTCTCATCTGAAAAGAGGGCTAGTCAAATCTACCTCACAGGGGGTTGAGAATTTTAAGTAAGATAGTATATAAAAACACCTAGCATCGCCATAGTTTTCTTTCTTGATATTCTTTCCCAAATAGCCAAAGCTACAATTCATTGCTCCCTTTTTTATGGCTCTGGTCAGTTGAATTTCTTTGATTAAGCTACTTGAACTAGTACTTGTTATGATTTCATATTAAAAAAAAAAAAGAAAACTAACACTTAACACTCCCAGGGGACTTTGTTACTAGTTTAACTAGCCCTCTGGGGAGAAGATTCTGAAGCCAGGTCCTCTCTCCATTCTCCCATAATATTCTTCTTTTGGAGTGAGTTATTTCTTCACCTTTGACCACTACCTGCTCACCCTACTCTAATTAGTTTTCCCAAACATGGACTCAGATTTGCTTTGTGCCTGGTAGGGTCCAACAGTACTCTCCCACTCTTGCCTACAGAGAAGGAAGTTTTACGACCCAAGGACTAGGTGGGCATAATTTTGGTGTTCAGCTTGAATTGATACAAGTAAAGTTTTGGAGGTAGACAATCCTGGGATTGAATTCTGACTCCTTCCCTAATAAGTGATGTGATCCTGGGTAATATAAATAACTTCTGTGAAGCTTCATTTCTTCATATAATAGAAGTGATAGTAATACCTACCTAACAGGTTTGTTGAAATGAATTATATACAATGTGTAAACAGAGCTTAGACTAGAGGCTGGCACATGGAGACCCTGTGTTTCTATCAGTGCCTATCCCCCAAAGTTAGATCTGTGCCTGAGACAAAAATATGGCTGAATAAATAAATGATAATCATTATCATTGTTACTGCTTTGTTTTTTTTTTTTTAAGATTTTATTTATTTATTTGACAGACAGAGATCACAATTAGGCAGAGAGAGGGAGGGGAAGCAGGCTCCCTGCCGAGCAGAGAGACCTATGCGGGACTCGATCCCAGGACCCCGGGATCATGACCTGAGCCGAAGGCAGAGGCTTTAACCCACTGAGCCACTCAGGCGCCCCTCATTGTTACTGCTTTTATCATGACATGTATGTAACTGGGATATTAATTTCTATTATCAGCACCATTTACTGTTGTTTTTGATCTCCTTTTTATGTTATCACCATCACTAGAAACAAATTGTACATAATTAAAAGAATACATTGCCATTTTGGTACCCAGTTAGAAATGTCAGGATTTTTAGACTGTTTGGAACTATGGGACTTGGGAGTCACTGAGCCCTGGGTTTAAATGCCTCCCCCTTTTGCTAGCCAGCAGTGGTGGACTCTTAGAGTCTGAGTGAAATGAGGTTGGTAAAAATGAATTTTCAGGGACACCTGGGTGGCTCAGTGGGTTAAGCCTCTGCCTTCAGCTCAGGTCATGATCTCAGGGTCCTGGGATCGGTCCTGCATTGGGCTCTCTGCTCAGCAGGGAGCCTGCTTCCTCCTCTCTCTCTGCCTGCCTCTCTGCCTACTCGTGGTCTCTCTCTGCCAAATAAATAAATAAAATCTTTTAAAAAAATGAATTTCCAGGGCAGGTGGGAGGATTAAGTCCATAGTAGTGGCTTAATACATCTAAATAAATAAATAAGTAAAAAAGCAAATAGCAATTTTGTAAAAATGAGCAGTCATTCCTCTTCTCATTGTCTTTGAGGCAAAATACAGAAAATTGGCTAGGCCTATGATACTCCCAGAAACTCTCCCTCATCTCCCAAACTATGTCTGCTTTGGTAACTGGATCATCAGAATGTCACTCCCATCGTTCATACACATCAGGTGTGAAGGGCTGTTGACGACTTGAAATGTGGTCACTCTAACATGGGAAAGTAGGGCAAGTGGGGGTGGTGATCATGACTATAACATGTTTAGGCCATTATTACAGACTTAGGTGGCTATCGGGACCAGGCAGGAACTTTAAACTAGAGATGGGTGTTCACTTTCCATTTCTTAAAACAGGTCACCCTCTGAGAGCATCTTTTATTTCTCTGCTTTTGATACAGAAATGGACACAGAGAAGTATTTCTCCACTATAGCAGTTCTCAGATGTGATCTGTGCACTCTTGGCAGTCCCTGAGATTTTTTTTCAGGTGAGTCATGAGGTCAAAACTATTTTCATAAAATGCAAGGCATTACTTGCTTTTCTTTACCGTACTGATATTTGCTCTGATGGTGCAAAAGTAATGGTGACTCCATGTGAATCAAGGCAGTGGCACCAAACCATTCTACTGGTTATTGTACTCTTCACTGCCATACAAACACCTTAAAAAAAAAACTGTTCCCACTTAAAAATGTCCATGATGAAACATTAATTTTATGAAACCCATCAATTATTTTATTAAATTAAAATTATTTTATCAATGATTAATTTTATGAATTATGTATTATTATTTTAATTAAATTTCAGCTCTTATTGAGTAATGTAAATTATTAATTTTATCAGAACTTAACTCTTGGTAAGTACAGATCTTTTTAATATTTTGTGTGACAAGATTGGAAGTACACATCAAGCCCTTCTGTACAATGATGTATGTTGGGTGTTCTAAGGAAAAGCACCTGAGCAATTGTTTTTTGAGTTGCAAGTTGAACTAGCTACTTTTTTTTTCATGGAACCTCATTTTTTTCCCCAAACTACAGTTATTCAAACTTGGGTATATGGCAGACATTTTCTTAAAAACAAATGAAGTTAGCCTGTCACTTCAGGGAAAACCTGTCAGAATTTGTTGTTGGTGATAAAGTTGGAGCTTTCAGGCTATATTAGAATTTAGGAAAACTCATATCCACCACTATGAGTTTGATAGCATCCCAATGTTTTAAAGATTTTTTTCTGATGAGGTCACAGTGAAAACAATAATGATTTTCTTTCTTTTTTTTTAAATATTATTCAATGAAATGTGTTAAGATTTAGAAGATTTGCATAACTCAGTGAATCAATATTTTCTAAATGACCAATGCATGATGTTACAAAATCTTGTATAGATAGAAGTTACATTCAAAGTATAAGATAGACCAGTGGATTTTAATGTAATAGAGTCGGAGTTCCTTGATACGGTTTCAGGTTCTCCATTGCAACTACCCTTAAAGAAGTTACCACTTGCTGAGTTTTAGTGTAGTATCAAAGAAGAATATCTGCAACTGTATGAAAAGGCTGTGAGAATACTTCTCCATTTTCCAACTACTTATGCAACTATGTGAGGCTTAATTTTCTTCATTTGCTTTAACCAAAACAAAATATCACAGTAGATTAAATGCATAACAGATAGGAAAATCTGGCTGATTCTATTAAGCCAGACATTAGAGAGATTTTCAAAAATATAAAACAATGCCATTTTTTCATAATCTTTTTTTGTTTTAAAAAATAGTAGTTTTTTATAAAAATATGTTATTGATGTTAAATGAAATGTCTTTATATTTTAATATTTTCTCATTTTAATTTTTAATATAATAAATATTAATAGCTGTAATACACAGAAACAGAAACTCTTTGAGTGCTTATTGATTTTTAAGAGTGTGAAAGTGTCCTAAAACCAAATACTCAAAAACCACTACTTCACTAAATGAAGTAAAGAGCTGAAGAATGTTGATAAGTGGTAGCTAGAGCTTGGCTTTGCTGAGGGAGTGGTATAGGCTGGGTGCCCATGGAATACCTGCTCTAAGAGGGGCAGCTGTCCCTCAGTGCCTGCTGATTGTTGCTAGGGGGAAATGCAGGCCCAGAGTTACCAGATGTTCTTGTTTTTAGAGAAAATCTAGAATTCCAGACTTTATGTGAAAGCTCTCCATTTTAATATTGGCAGCACATTCAAGAAATTTGTATTATTTTATTATTTTATTTTATTTTGAGTGAGAGAGTGCGTGTGAGTGGGGGTAGGGGTTGGCGTGGGGAGGCCGAGTGAATGAGAGAATCTTAAGCATCTCTGCTGAGTGGGGAGCCCAACACAGGGCTCAATCTCATGATCCTGATATTATGACCCTGAGATCATGACCTGAGCCGAAATCAAGAGTTGGATGCTTAACCAATTGAGCCACCCAGGTGCCCCCCATTCAAGAGATTTTTAACACCCTATGTGGACTGAAGGAAATGTAAACTAGGAACATGGTGTTTTCCACGGGACATTCAGTGCAGCCTCTGGCCCAGGCTTATAGGTTTTAAAGCTCTGTACTCAAGGGAAGCAATATATGACTATGATGAAAATACGGTAAAGATTTAAAATGGTAAGACTTTAAAGAATTATTATTTTTTAAAATCTTTTTGAAGTCTGGTTCCCAGCATTGTAATTGTCATGTCCCTTCCCAAATAAAACTTTTAAATAATTTCCATCTTGGAATAAAAGCCAACATTCTTACAAGGATCTGCTGGAGTCTACCTACTCCAGCCTTACACAGGCTCTCCACGTTTACCTCCTACCATCTTTCCTCTGGCAATCCTGTTGTCATCTCTTTGCAGCTCAAGTACTTCAGAAATGGCCCCCAACTGGAGGCCTTTGTCTTTGCCATTCTTTCTACCTAGAGTGCTCTTCTTCAATATTTTACCATAGTTTACCATAGAATTATTGAGGATTTCAGAATTCTGTGTAGATGTTAAAGAATTCTTTTAAAAATCACAAAAACACAGATTGCTAGAAACTTCCTGGACAATTGTGTTGTACATGGCAGACATTGTGCTCAATCCATTGGGAGGCATGGACGAAGAAGTGAGGGCTTTTCCTTTCTTTCTCTCAGTTTCTTTTCGGCAAATGAATGCTGTTTGTCTCTACCCCTCACTGTAAAGAAAACCAACTCCAGATAACATAATGGCCCTTTGTTTTTTTATAGTGTAGTTGCATTTTTCTGTTCTCAACAGTTTCCCTCATTATAAATTGGCAAAAAGAAAAAAAAAAGAAACGACGTGATGCTGGATTCCTTAAAGTTCAGCAGCTTGTAGCTCCATTTGTAACAAAAGTGAAAAAAAAAAAAAAGAAACCCTCAAAAGCAGTAGAATTGGGAAATTTGTCAGGGTTGTCTGAATAAAAATGCTTTTAATTTAATGTAACAGACTAATTTCAAGAGCAAACCAATTCACATAAAATGTGCTTTTATGCCCTTAAATCAAATGATTCTGGATTTGTAAAGAGTGTGAAATTACAAGTATTGTATCTGTGTAAATTTTCTTCAATATTTTTGATTTTATGTTTACTTAAAACAAATGAAAAAGCTCTCTCACAATCCAATTATAATTTTTAGCCTTGACATAATCCATCCTTTTCATTTGTTTTTCGGGACAACAAAATCCATTTTTTTGAGTTTGGGGGTCATATTGGAAATAAGTGGGGTGGAGTCAACTATTCGTGGGTTTGAATTTCCCCTCTATCATTCATCCTAGTTATGTGATAATATTTTGAACACATTTGGAAGCTCTGTGAAACTCATTTTGTCCTTTGCCACATAGCAATTATAAGGCTGGCTGAGAACTAAGGGAGGTATTGGTAATCGGCACACAGCCTAGCAGATGGGATCAACAACCACAAGGATAGAGTAAGAGCTGACCTTTCTTGGGTTTATCATCATGTACTAGGTGTTGATCTAAACATTTTATGTGAATCAGCTCATTTAATACAATGGTTTCCTGCAAGAGGTGTTATCCTTGTTCCCGGAGGTTGAGAAATTTACCCACTAATCCACGCCTAGGAATGGAAGATCCTGGATTTGGACCCTGGCAGTAGCAGCTTCACAAATTCTTTCTCCCTTTCTTCTGCCCCTCTGTTTCAGTCAGTCCCCCTGTGAGGCTACTGGATCTCAAAATGCACATGAGTCACAAAAAAAGAACGGTGAGCAAGAGGTGGAGTATGTCTATGATGGGCCTGCCAGGAGCACTGTAGGTTAGCTGATGCAGAGAACTCAACCCATGTATGTGAGACTCAAGTGCCATTATGATTATCGCTCCAGGTTTTCTTTTTTTTAAAGATTTTTTAAAAAATTTATTTATTTGACAGACAGAGATCACAAGTTGGCAGAGAGGCAGGTAGAGAGAAAGGAAGGGAAGCAGGCTCCCCACTGAGCAGAGAGCCCGATGCGGGACTCAATCCCAGGACCCTGAGATCATGACCTGAGCCGAAGGCAGAGGCTTTAACCCACTGAGCCACCCAGGTGCCTCTATCGCTCCAAGTTTAATACATTTTCTGGAAGTCAATTTTCAGGGACTCACTTTAAGAAAAGGGTACAAAATCTGCTCAGAGCTGAAGTTATTTAGAATGAAGGAAGACGTCATCTATCTTTAAAAAGCCGATAAATATCACAAGCACTACAAAATCCAGAAAAAAAGAATATATGTTTTCACAGGACAATAATTTTATCATGTCATTTTTCATAATGAGGATATAAAGATAATCTGGTTTGTTGGCATTTAAAGAAATTACCCATAGTTTAGAAAACTTCTTTGGACTTCATAATTTGTTCTGGGTAATGCCATTTACCTTCAGGTTGGTTGTCAGATTTGAGAAAACCACTAGCAAGTTTCATTTGTAATTGAGCTGTTACCGATGATGTACTGAGTTTGTGGTACTGCTTTGGGTTTTCCTCAATAGCTCCAGGAATTTTGATAAATTTATTTCACATGTTTCCCATCGAAAAGAAAAAAAAAATCAATAGTTGATTTTTTTATTGCCCATGCTGCATTATTGAGTATATTTCCTCAAGAAGAAGGAACTTTTGTTCTTATTAGGCATTAATGAGAACCAAATCTCCTACTTACAATTTTAAATCTCTGATGATTGGAAGAATTTTCCATAGACCAGCTTCTGGTTCCACTCATTTCAAATTAGGTCTCTCCTCCACTACCCACACACTTCTACGCTGGGTGCCATAGGACCTGTGCCTGTTTTGATATATGACCTTTGGCACTGGTCCTTGTGCCAGGTGAGTTGGTACCTTCAGCAGTAGGGTTGTTCTGAAAAGCTGTTCCTACCCTGAGACAGCTAACAATCGCTTCATTGTGCCCCAGACTGTGAGCCACCAAAATATGAAATACATCCACTGAACTCATACAAAATGCATCCTGACTCAACTTTCCCTCAGCCAGGGCTCTAAAATGCCCATGGTCACTCTGAAACACCTGGCACAAGGAGAGAGCCTAATGGAGAATAATTTAGAACATATAGGTATAGTGGTCTTAACACACTGCAGTTAAAATATCTTACTCTTACAAATTTTGCAAATTTGGTTGACCATTGTTAGGAATCCTCAGCTGAGCTTTGTAGTAAATTCACCAGGTAACTGGAGAAAGACCATAGCACTGACTGGTAGAGAGCAGCTTGAAATGCCTTTGACTAATGCTAACTAATCACCTAAGTCAATAGGTTAAAAAAAAAGGCAATAATTTTCACACAATTTAGTAATTGATCCTGATGCTATGGTCTCATGATTACAGACACTGGATATTGTTATAAATCAGGCCTTTTAAAGACCATATTATGCTTAGCGAAATAAGTCAACTGGAGAAAGACAACTATCACATGATCTCCCTGATATGAGGAAGTGGAGATGCAATGGGGGTGGGGGTTAAGGTGGTAGGAAAAGAAAAAATGAAACAAGATGGGATCGGGAGAGAGACAAACCAAAAGAGACTCTTAATGTCATAAAACAAACTGAGGGGGGTGGTGGTGGGAGAGGGGTTGGGAGAGGGTGGTGGGGTTATATTATATGTTTAAATTAAAAAAAAAAAGAGCAATAGAAGGGTGCCTGGGTGGTGCAGTAGGTTAAGCATCTGACTCTTGGTTTTGGCTCAGGTCATGATCTCAGGGTCATGAGATCGAGCCCTGTGTAGGGCTCCACACTCAGTGTGAGGTCTGCTTGAGATCTTCTCTTCCTCTCCCTCTGCCCCTCCTGTTTGTGCTCTCTCTCTTTCTCTCTCTAAATTAAATAAATAAATATTTAAAAAAGGCTAATAGAAGTTACATTATAGGAATTGTGATGGATGAAAAAAAACAAAACAAAACCCCACAGCCCCCAAACTCATCTTGGGTTATAAGACTGGATACTCGTATATTGGGATGAAATTTCCAGCGAGAAACTGAACAATTTCTTACACAACTTGGATGAAAGTGAAAATGGTGTGCCCTGGAAAATGGTGTCACACAAAGACACTGCCATGTCAACTGTGCAGGTTTAACCCGATTGTTTCAAGAAGTGTGAAAATGGAAAAAACCCTGTGTTCATGTGTTATGTTGTATGAGTCTTGAAGGATATGCATAACTAAATTAATTCATTAACTGTAACTAGATCTGATGCTTTCAACTGTGTCCCTTTATCACAGTAGCCGTAAATTCTCAGTGGGACAAACAGCAAGCAGATATTTATCACTCCTGTTTTATGGCTGCCTGGGGTTGAGCTGAGCTAGCCTGAGCTCTCTGGGCTGAGCTCTGGGCTGCAGGCTTTGTTCGATTTGGTGCCCAGCGCTTTCATTCTTCTGTGACCAGCAAGCTCACCAGGGAATGTGCTTCCATGGCAATGGCAGAAGCATAAGAAGACAGACCTAACCATACAGGCACATCTCTAGTCTCTGCTTGCAGCACATCTATTAACATGCCATCAGCCAACAGGAGTCAGGGGGCTCAGCCCAAAGCTGAAGAGCAGAAATGAATGCTCCATTCACCTTGGGGTGACCACAGATGTCATGGCCATGCCCTACATCAATGGGCAGGGATGTATCCCCTTCTCACTGAAGTAAAGGGGAGAAAGGGAATAGGTACTAGTTCATTTCCTGTGGCTGCTGGTAACAAATTATGACAAACCAATGGCTGAAAACAAAGAAATTTATATTCTCACAGTTCCGGATGCCAGAAGTTCAAAATCAGTATTGCTGATATGTGCTGGCAAGGCTGTGCTCTCTGCAGATGTTCTAGAGGAGAATCCATTCCTTTCCTCTTCCAGCTCTAGCGGCTGCTGGCATTCCTTGGTTTGTGGCCATATTACTCCAGTTTTCAAGGCCAGCATCTTCAGATCTCTCTCTGCTCTGTCATCATGTTGCCTTCTCCTCTGCATGTGTGTCAGATGTCCCTCTGTCTCTCTCTCATTAGAACACTTGTGAGAGCATTTAAGGCAATAATAATTAGATAATATGATAATCCAGATAACCACCCTCATGTCAAGATCCTTAACTTCACCACACCTACAAAATCTTCACCATATAAAATTCTAGTGGCAGTTTTTAGGGATTAGGACCTGAAATCTTGGGTGGTCACTATTCTGCCTGCTACAACCACAATACCTACAAAGGTATATATTCGGGTTGACTAAGAACTAACAAAATATCTTTTCTTGGGAAATAGTGGATCACTATATATTTGGAGTGACTTTACATTTAGGGATTTAATTGGTTAGGTGGGACCAAAAGATTGGGGATTAGGGCTAGCACTTTCATTTAGGTGGTCAAGTCTAAAATCCACAGCCTTTACCACTTCACGTAGGCTTCATCAGCTTGGGCTGCTAGAACAAAATAACACAGACAGGGTGGCTTAAACAACAGAAGTTAATTTCTCACGCTTTCGGAGGCTGGGAAGTCCAAGATGCTGGCTGATTCAGTGCCTGGTAAGAACACTTTCCCTGGTTGCAGATGGCTGCCTTTTTACTGGGTCTTCAGTTGGGACAAAGAGAGAACTCTGGTCTCTTCCTGTTATTTTAAGGGCACTTATCTCATCATGGGGCTCTTCCCTCATGACCTCATCTAAACCTAAGTAACTGCCAAAGGCCCCACCTCCACATACTACTACATTGGAGGTTAGGGCTTCAACATATGAATTTTGGGGGGGAAATATGCAGTCTATAACACCTGAACAGCCTCATTAACTGCGTCCACCCCTCCCCCACCAGCTGCCTTTGAGTTTGCCCTTGAACTTTGATAGTCCCTTTCTGATAAGATATAAAAAAAGGAACAATGAGAGATTGATTTCAGGATGATCACTTGGGGCTATTATGTTTAGACAAAGAGGCAGTGTATCTCATCGGTGTTCAGGCCAGAATTCTGCTAGGGCATCTCTGCCTGTGGGGAGGAAGCTGAGTAATGCACTAGGAATGATAAACAGATCCTGGCTTTCTAAGGAGACCCTGGAACTACAGAATCCAAATACCACATCTCTTTGATGATGTCTAAGTGAAGAAGGCATGGAATTGTCCCAGAGATGAGAGGCTCTTGAGGATGATTTTATGAAGACTTCTGGAGGCCTGCTATGGAGAAAAGGAAACTGTGAAACTTGGAGTTTTCAAGCATGTGGCACCTGAAGGAGGTGCTGGCTAAGAGGGTGAACCTGTGTTTTTATTAAATATAATTTTAGGGGTAGAACATATAGGGTAAGTATAGTCCAGTTGCTTAAATTTATAAATGAAATAATTGAAATCACAGTTGATTAAGCTTTGTCAAGTTCATATAATTAGCAACAGAGCAGGGATTACAACCCAGCTCTTCTGAGGCCAGGCTCAGTGGTATCCCCACTACAATGACTCAATTGATTTACTTTGGGTAGGTTTCTGGCTTATAAGGATTTCTTTCTCTGGGGCTTTGGGATACATGGGATTGTCCCTCTGGGCCTGATCATGTAGTGTGGTCCTTCCTCCCTGATGGTGGAGGTTGGTGGGGTGTGGCAGGGAGTGGTGGGGATTCCTTTTCCCATGAATATGAAATCTGAAACCATGATGCAGGGAGAATGGCAGCTGCAGTTGATGGAGCTGAGTTATCTTGTGGTCATGCTCTAGAAAAAAGGCAGCATGCACGAGTAGCATGGAGTCTTGGCTTTACCATTCATTAGTTCTGTGACTCTGTGCAAGCTGATTAACTTCCCTTTCCCTAGGTTCTTCACCTTTAAAATGGAGAGATATACCTACTTCATGATTGTTTTGAGGGCTAGGTGAGAATACAAGTTTGAAATATGTAGAACAGTGCCAAATGCAAGTAAATGCTCAATGTATATCAGTTATTTATCTCCTGCTGAGGGTCAGGAGATGCTCTGGCTCCTTTGCTTTCTGAATTTATCCAATGTTTCTTTTCATTCTAGGTAGTAACCTGGGATCCTTTCAATAACTGTCTTTTCTCCCCTCCTTTACTTAAGAAGTCAGCTTCCGTTTCTTGAGACAAAAATAACTTAAAAAATATTGCATATCAGTTCATGCCTATCAGCTTCTACATTATTATTAGGGATGTTATTAGGGAAATAACATGTAATGTGATGGCTCTTGCCTAGATGTGTGTGTACGTGTGTGTGTGTGTGTATCCTGGTAGCACAAAATGAGAGCACACATTCTGTTTAACAAAAAATTAAAAATCAATATTTGAGGGAAGCAGTACCAAAAAGTAATGTGTACTGATGGTCCTTTACATCTGTGAATGGAAGTTGAGCCAGTTAGATCTATATAAAGAAGGGATAGACAAATTGATCCAGACCATGATGTGTAGTAAAATGGATCATCATTAATATATTCAAGAGCTGGTTATCGATGCTTAAATTACCAAAATATTGACTTAAGTAACTTTATCTGTCAATACTAGTAGAGAAAATTGCTACATCCCACCATATTTATTGTCTTACACAACTCTTAATATATATGATATGCAACTATAAATAAAGATCAGCTATTACATTTAGGAGAGAAAGATCATTTTGATAGCCTATATTCCATAACATTAGAGGGAGTGATTCCTAATATTATGCACCAAACACACTTTTGTTTAACAACTTGCTGTCTTTGTGCTTTACATAAATTAGATATATAGCAGTAGGTTCAATTAACTCTACAGAATAAAAATAGCAATTTCTAAAAGCAACTTCAGGACATTTCTGTGTAATTCTATGAGATGCCTCCATGTGCCATTCAATGAATGTAATAAAGATGCTGGTAAAAATAGCATTTGTGTTGAATTTGGAGTGGAAAATAGAATCAGTGGGGATATTAATAAATACTAAATCTCCAAATGAATCTCCAAGTCTATTAAGAGTTTTAATGCTGTATTTGAAGCTCATAACTCCAGGCAATTCCCTGTCTAACTTAGCTTTGGCAAATGTTTATTTTGAGAAATGCTCAGTCATCTGTTTTACAAGCTCATTCTTTTTACACCTGAAACTTTCCATAAGAAAGTTGTTGGTCTAAAAATCGACTCCATTTTTAGGAAGGGTTGAACCCACCTGCTTTAGAGTTGAAGATATACACCCCAAAATATTGGCTATTTGGACTGGAAGGAGTCTGAGAGTATATCATACCTGGTCTTTTATTTGTAGATTGTAAATGGAAGCCTAGAATGGTGAGGTACTGGTGCGAGGTCACACAGGAATTTGGCAGAGCCAAGATCATGCCCAGTCCTAGTCCAAGGCTTTCTACCACATTCACATCAGCTCCCGTTTTACACCTGAAGAGGCCAAACCTTGAAGATGTTACATGATTCATTAGGAAGGTTACATGACTTACTTACTAAGATGATTAATGGCTGATGGTGACCAATTGGCCTCTTGATGCTTATCTAGTGGTTTTGATCTAAGTCTCTAAGGATAGGATCCCATGGGCCCTAAAAAATGTCCTGTGATCTAAAGATTACTTCTCCTCCAGGTATACCAGGTATTCAAAGTTTTATCATAGTGAGAAAGAAACTCCTTTCTTTCATAATTAGACATTAGGCTGAAAAGGAAAGTATTCTTGAGAAAGGTATTATCTCAGATTTGTGCCAGAGTATACTGGATTTGTCCAGACATCATCAGTCAGTGGGTACAAATAAGATTCCAATAACATTAGGATCCATGTTTGTTTGTTTGTTTGTTTGTTCTTGCTTATGTCCCCCACTGACCTCCAGTGGACAAAGTTCTAGTTAGGACACTTGGTATGAAAGTGAAGTGACCCTATGTGGGGATACACATGGACTCATGGCCTCGCTGCTTGTGTCAGAGGCTTGGAAGGAGAAAGATTGGAAGATCAGGGACAATGAGGTCTAGATGGATCTAAGGCAATGGGTGTGAATTTCGTATTGCATGTACATGATCACAAGAGGATATCTATCAAAAAAGAGACACAAAACAACAAAGTAGTAGAATGACTCAGGCAGGTGACATCAAACGATCTCTGTCATGGGCCACCTCAGTGCTGGTATGACAGTTGAAAGAAAAATAATTGTGTTGTCAGAATCAGGGTGCTGTAGCCCAACAGCATGGGCTCCCCCTCACTAAAGCTGATGTAACTACTTCCACTGCTCAATGTGCAACTGGCTAGAAGCAGAGACCAAAGCTGAGCCCTTAATATGGCAACATCTGTTGAGGAGAACCAGCTAGCCACCTGGTGGCAATTTGAATACATTGGATAATTACCTTGAAAGAAACAACTATTCATCTTGACTGGAACTGACACATATTCCAGTTTTGAGTTTGTCTTTCCTGCTTTCAGGCCTTAGCAAGTACTACTACCTGATAACTTACAGAATGTTTACTCTACTGACATAGACCCTATATATAGCATTGCCATGGACCAAGGGAGTCATTTTATAGCAGAAGTAGATATATCAGTGGGCACATGGCCATATAATAATTGGTTTTATCATTTGTCACACTACCCAGAAGCCACAGGAGTGATAGAATAATGAAATGGTTTATTAAAGAGGCCTTTTATATGTCAGCTTGAAGATGATATACTATAGGGATGGGGCACCACCCTCCATTTAAGATACATATCTTAAATCAATGACCACTCTATGATCTTCCTTAATAGTTAGAATACATCGGTTTGGAAACTGGGGAGGTAAAAGAAGGAGTGACTCACTTGGGGAATTACTACTTTTCTTTCCCACAACTTGAGGTTCTGT